>SNQJ01S0034399.1:30042-48785 GCA_010110895.2 Picea sitchensis | reverse complement strand
AATTTTGCTACTTAAATGGGATAAGGATATTTTCACCAAAATCTTAGTAGATATTATCTTAGCGCTACTAACACATGCTGCTCCAAGGAATCATTCATATTATCCAATCTTGGGGACACTAGGGCCATATCTACCAACATCTATATGGCGTGGAATTACATGGGTAGGGGTGTCATGTTACCCACCACAAAAATTAAGGGAGGGTCAAAGGTAGGTAGAGGAGTTGTAGAGGGAGGAGACACAGAGGTAAATGATTTGGTTGGTAACTCATGGTGGTTCAATGCAATGGAATATGTGTGTGGCTATTGCTAGAACTAACCTCGTGAGTAGTAGGTTAATGAAATCTCAAATAATCTCATAAAAAACTCACTTTTTTTTGGTAAGAATGTAAGAGAAAATCAGAATGAAAATTGAATACGATATATTAATCGATTTAAAAGGTAATGCATACTTGATTAATCTCATAAAAAAACTCACCTTTTTTTTTGGTAAGAATGTAAGAGAAAATCAGAATGAAAATTGAATACGATATATTAATCGATTTAAAAGTTAATGCATACTTGATATTGTTTGAGCCTTTTCATAAAAATGTTGCATTTAAGAACAACCTCATGTGAGTTAGAGTCAAATATTGAAACCAATTCTATGTTGGTCATTTTGATGGCCTATCTAGTATTGGCTGATAGGTCTAGGTCATTAAACAAATAATCATCATTACCCATGTCGATATCATGGGTATAATCCTACCAACAAACAAGATGTAACGTTTATTATGACGTTAATTAAAAATATATAAAATATTAAAGATCTCTAAGATGTTATAGGAAACTATATTGGCTACACAAGGGCATTCTCAAGATCGTCCCAACGCAATATTCATGTAAATTTTAATTACATTAAAATAAGCAATATTAGATATTAACTTTGTTCACAATAATAAAACATAAATGGCTTGCTTTTATTTGATTCAAATCATAATTTATCAACAACTTTCCCTTGCTACTATTTCTTTTATTACACAAACCATTACTTGAATTCCATCACACCCCTCAAATATACAATCAGGTGTATTTTTCCTTATCCTAGGTTGTATACTATTTATAAACCCTGCAATATTCTCTAATTTTTTTGGATTATATATATATATATATTTCATTTATTTTGATTAGTCTCTTTTAGTTGTATATAGTTTACATAAATTACATATCTTCACATACTTCTCATATAGTGGCCCAACCTCTCCAAACTCCATAATTGTAACATGGTCCAACATAATCCACCAATTTAGTTATTCAACCATATTTAACCTTTATGCCATCCATGGAAAATAGTCCTATACCATGTATAGATGATCGACCAATTCGATAAATTCTCTAATTGAGACAAAATTCAATGTCCAACTCTAGAAGTTATTTGGGTTCCCACCTTTTCATTAGATGCATATACCTCAAGGGCACCTCAAGGTCATCTTTTGTCTCATCATCATAACAACATGTCTCTCCTTCAATGTCGAAAATTTCCACGCATCTATAAAATTGCCTTTTGACCTCTTAACCTCTAGTTGATCTCACTCTATTGCATCTATTTGATGTTTCACTTTCCCTCATTCATCCTAAACTATGTTTGCTCTCTGAAGATAGATTTGATAGATACCTATTCGAAGGTACTTGCGCTCTATCTAATGAGAAATATAGTACATTCTATGTTTTCATAAACTATGTTTGCTCTCTGAAGATAGATTTTGATAGATACCTATTCGAAGGTACTTGCGCTCTATCTAATGAGAAATATAGTACATTCTATCTAATGAGGGATGCTACAACAACTCAATATGGAGATTAAAAAGAGGCTAAACATCTCAAATTGCAAATGTAATAAGATCAATTCATAGTAATGAGCTCAATTAATAAAATATAGGAAAATATCTCTACAAGAGTGGCTAGCTTAAAGAATGAGAAAACAATAAATGTTACAAATAGTTACGTTAACTCAATTAATAAGAGGTTAACTCAATTAATAAGATTTGACCAAAAGGAACAAGGATGTTGAGGAGCCTTTGAAGTTTATTGCAAGTGACCCAAGGATAATTTTAAGGATGTAAATTTATATTAAAATGTAGAAACTTGGGCTAATCTAACTAGTCGTTAATATGCAAAATGTAAAATGTTTGGCTATAGTTTTGTACAAATATTCAAATTTCTAAGGATTTTATATAGTTACTATAAAATTTTGACGATATTTTAGGTATAATAACCTTATTCTATGGAATTTGGGCGAATCGTTTTTAGAAAAAATGGAAATTGGTGAATCTTTTTTGGGGAAAAACCATGGAAAATTAACCCATTGGATAAATTTATCCCCTAAAATCATTTATGGCAACAATACTCTAGATATTATAGAAGTGATGCACATTTGATAGTGGACGATTCAACTATCAACAACCAACCAAAATAGTAGCTAGTGACCTCGATGGATTCAACCGGATTTCAAAACCTATGACCTATGGCCTCCCCATCGACAACATGCCATGGGGGATGGTTCAACCATTTAAACCAATCCTTGGGATAACAATTTATTTAGATTATTTTTTTATTCTTTATATCTTTTGGTCATATTCCTCTTATTTTTGTTCCTTATTATGCATATTCATTTGAATCTCACCTTCAATATTGATCATCCTTAAAATATAGTTGAGTCGTTGAGTCATCATTAAGATACATGAAAAATAAAAGTATGTCATACTATAGTTGACATCGTTCTACTATTTATTGAGGAAAACGGACCAACCATGGTTGTCCTAGATCACACACGATATACTAGCATGTAGGCCAACTATTATAGGTACTACTAAACATCTAATGTGATCATCCTTACAATATAGTTGATGTGGCAATATCTTAGAAGATTTAACTAATTTTTTTAACCCATTGAAATTGATAAATATTTTTCTCTTATAAATCTTTGTTAATTTGTAGCAACACAATGAACACCGTCCATGTTTTTACTCATTAAAGTTGACAAATATTTTTCTCTTACACATCTTTGTTCTCAACCTATAAAAACACAAACACACTGGACACCCTCCATTTTCTTTGACAAGACTATTATAGAAGTATGGTTATCCATGTAGACATGGGTAATTTATTTGATATTTTGAGATATGAGTCTTGGCATATATGCTAAGTAGTTGTGCATGCCAATCATCATGAAGGAAAAATTCAATAAAAATCCTCTAGGAATGTCTTCACCAATCACTTGTAACAATGAAAGGCGAAGCACTAGGTCCAGAAGTTTCTCTCATATAAACAATGCAAAGCAAATTATAAGGCTTGAAGATAGAAAACTTATGTATGAGTTCACTTGGTTGAATAGATGATTAATTGGCTATGTTTACAATTATTATATTAAAGATGTGTGGATAGCTAAAAGATATCAATTAGGCCACGTACTAATCTCCGTAGCATTGTTATTTATACATAAAATGTTAACATGCATGGTACCCTATATAAGATAATGACTATTCTAGCCTAACACAAGTCAAAATAATTATGATTCAAACTTATTAACAAACTCATTAGGAAGGTGAGAAGTAATTTTCATAATCTCCAATGCACGTGGTAGTTGGTGTTCAAACTCATTAGGATGGTGAGAAGTAATTTTCATAATCCCTAGCAATTAATAATTGGATCTTCGAACGTTTACGTGTAGTTGGTGTTCAAGTGGATAGCAATTAATAATTGGATCTTCAAAAGTTTGCCTGTAATAGACCACAAATCACTATCATGTGTACTTTCAAAGAATTTAATCAATTCTGATTTTTCCAAAAGTTTGCATGTAATAGACAACAAATAAAATCAAAACTATCATGAGTACTTTCAAAGAATTTAATCAATTCTTGTTCATAAAGAATCAAATGTACTTTATGAAAAAGTTAAAGATAAACTTTTGTTATGGAACATTAAAGGCCACATGTGTTTTTCTCTATTCCAAATGCTTCCATTTTTATTTACCTATATATTATGATAAGTTTGTGGATTCCATGCTGCTGGTATGAATCTTGTGTGCATTTGTATAAATCACAACAAATCACTTTAACAAGATTCATGTGTGGCATTATTTGTGTACCGTATCAAAATTTCATATGTTTTTTTTTTTTTTTCTTTAATTTGAAGTATCTTTACTATTATAACGTTGTAATTAGAAATAAAATGTCAAGTGGAAAGTAGAGTCTTTGCATATAATGATGACATGAACACCCTATAATACAATATATGGTGGGTATCCTTTGTATCTAAATAAATTGATAAAACAAATTATTACTTGTGTCATTTTTCTTTATTTGTGATCTTGTATAAATGTTAAGGAAATAATATTTACTTCGTCAAGTATCATTTGTGTCAAATTTCCTCATATGTGTGTGCATTTCCATATTAAAGAAATAAATGTTATATGCCAACATATCTAATTTAATCTAAATTCCTAAATCAAAATTTCTTTCTCATTAAAGAAATAAAGAAACATGACAATGGAAAATTATGATCCAATAAATAAAGAAGTAGAAAAACTTTTTACTATTGATATGACCTTAGGGGATCCATACATGGGATACAATGTATATATAATGACATAAATGTATATGTAATAGTGATTAACTTAATAATCAGCTCACACGTGAAATGGGTGAGAATATAGGGGTCAACATACTCACTATTGAGATATAAACATATGATTTGGTTGTATGATTGTATTGGGGTATTTGGAAGATGTTCTCCTATCCTTAAAGGAGTTATTGTATAACTAATATCTCTTATATATTGTGGGTTGTTATCCATGTTCTCATCTTGAGTACATTGTGTGTACTCAGGTTTATTATGATATCTTAAGTATTTGGTACGTAACATTTGGTATCAAATCTTATGGTCCTTTGTTGGTTCCTTTAAAACAAGTCATCCTACAATTTTTGCTCTAACTTGTCTTTGAAGAATTTTTTGATAGAATGTTTTTTAGGGTTTAAAGAGGATATAGTGAATTATCTTGGAATTTTTTTATAGATTTTGTTTCACTATACTTTTGGAGTTATGGGCTTAGGGGTTTTTTGCTTGTCCCAAAACTAGTTTCAAATAGGCATTTGAGGTAAAATAGATATATCTAAATCTAGTGAGCTCTAAATTAAATGGCAATACTAAGATTGTAAATATAAGATGTGCCATAATATCTCTCTTTAAAATTTCGTATTGGAAGTGAAATATTAGTGATGTGGAAGCCCATACAAGTTTTTTCTCTCGAAATAGGGCAAACACAAAAGTTTTGGTCATGCGAGTATAACTTTATCTTGGAAGGTCCAAATTGAATGAGACTAGTGGGAGCATAAATATAACATCCTAGAGTAGATTTGGAAAAACTTTAGCATCAACTAATTATATTTGGAAAATTTGTAATAGGTTGAAGGTCTACCAATAAAAAAATATCAAAATTTGGGTTTAAAAATGTATGTTGACTTAAAACTAGTAGAAATTTTGATTGGAAGGTCCAATTTAGGTGATTAAAAATCCATTGGAAAGAGGAAACATAGGAGAATATACAATGAAAAGGATCATAACTAATTTGGATCGGGATCATCATTGTTAAAATATTGAGGTTGTAATTTGAGGAGTTAGGTTAGTACCAAGTAAGAACTAAAGGAAATACCTAAATTTAGTGGAGTTGAAGATGAAGGTGATGCTATAGAATGGTTGAGGATGTGAAAGGAAAATTATAGAAGGCTTTTGATTAAGGTATTCAACTTTATGGTGATACTAAAGTATGGTGGTATAGTCTTCATAAAGATATAATATGATAATCTACTTGAAACAAGTTTGAAGATATATTCTCAAATGCATAGATCCGGTGTTAGGGACATAGCCTCCCTAACCCCTCACGCAGGTAGAATAATATATTTTCCATGTAATAAAGGCCAACATTAGTTAATGAGACATATTTAATAATGTGAACAAGTCTAATGTAAGAAGACCTAATAGAAGCTTCCACTTCTAGAAAGATATTCCTCTAAAATGTTCTTTAGAATATATAATTAGTATAAATAAGAGTATGAGGCATTAGAAAGTCTTGTCTTGAGAATTATTGTGAGAGAGCATTGCTTTGTTGGAGGTTGCCCCTTCGAAGAGGCAAGTGAACATTGTTTCCTATCAATAAAAGGTATCATTTTTGGTGTTTTGATTATCTACATTTTTGTGTTCCATTGGTATTTGCTACAATAATTTTGTTTTTTGCTTATTATAATACATCTAGTACCTAACAAGTGGTATCATAGCACTTTCTTCTATGGAAACTGTGGGATTTTTTTTTCCAGGGTAGAGACGTGTACTTTCGGCATCTTTAAAGCACAAAGATTTGTTGTTCAATGGGTAAAATTGCGGTGGTGAAAACTACACATGGGAAATACATACGGTTTCATAGGGTTACTCAAAATAGGAGTTTCACCTTATTGGAAACCTCTGTAACCATGTTGGAACCCTTCGAGTAGTACCGCATTAGAAAAAAATTGTACACGATCATCACTCCCACATACTGTCAGGTATATCAGGAGTCCCCTGGGTCTCCTTAAACCAACTCTAGATTAGTCGATCAACCACTTGACTGCTATAGTGACATCGAGAACAACACTCGGGAAGATACTCTCTAGTACCTGGGTAATCGAGTAGTACGACTAAGGGTATGGTCGAGCCTCCTTAGTTGGTGCCTTGAGATATTTGGATGAGTACTGTTGTTTGACCCTGCATGTATACCAAAGAACTATAGCATAAGGAAAACCCTTCTCTGTAGGAACCTTGAAAAATCTAACCCTTGGGAAAGAAACAAAACATAAAATGAACAAACAAGATCTATTACCACACAACTTTTCCTTCTACATTCTGGTTGCGAAATTCCTATAGATTTTTTACTGTTAACAGTTTGGGCACTTCGTCATTGTAGTATTCTTCAGGACAGAGTATAACTTTGCAGGAGTAAAAAAAAATAGTGGTCCCATTGACACCCTTATTCGGGACCTATCCCATTGGATTCTTCTCTTCTCCTTGATCACCATGGTACCTATCATTTTAATCCCCCCATTTTTTTCTTATGGAACCAATCCCCTTCCCAACACCCTTATTTTCGATCTATCCCATTGGATTCACCTTTTTGCCTTGATTGTCGTGGTACTGATCACTTATAAGCCTTTATTATTATTATTATTATTATTATTATTATTATTTATTTATTTTTATTTTATTTTATTTTTCTGTGGTCCCACCCACCCTTCTCGACATCCTTATTTGACACATATCCCATGGATTTCCCTTGTCACCCTGATCAAAGTGATATATATCACCTATCCAACTTTTTTCAGTGGAACCACTACCCATTCCAGGCGCCCAAACTTTTCACATGGCCACCAATTGCACCTAAAAACTGTAGTTTGAAATCAAACAAAACAATGCCCAGTTTTACTATTTTGAGGAACAAGTACATACTCAATTTTCCAAATTTGATGACTAATTTAACCAATTATAAGACAAATTTGACACCCTCAATGCCACTCTCAACCAGTTGTTGAACCAATCCCAGGACCCCCCCTTCCCTGAACAACCCACCCAAGTAGATGGTTTTGACTCCTCCCATACTATGGCCTTTCATTCCAACCCCTTTCATAGTGACCCCCATATTCCCTGAGTTGAGGTCAATAAATTTGATGTCTCTGATCCCATGGCCGGATGGATCACCCAAATGGAGCATTATTTTTCTTTGCATGGCATTAATGATGAGTTAGCCAAACTCCATTGTGATATTCTCTACTTGGATCTAAATGTTAGCAATGGTGGAAATGGCGTAAAAATGCACGCCAGGGGTATGTTTCTTGTACCCGGTTTGTTGGAGAGATTTATGAATGATTTGACACCGACACCCACTATTTAGGTCGTTTGACCAAGGTGAAACAGTCTAGAAAAGTGGAAGACTTTATAAACACCTTTGAGAACTTGGATTTCAAAATAAAGAGCATGCGAGATGCCTTCTTCAGGGAACTTTTTTTCAGTGGTGTAAATGATAAAATCCACACTCAGGTCTTCGTGGCTCACCCCTAGACGTGGTTGGAAGCTACTAAATTTGCCAAAGAAGCACAACATGTTATATTTTCCTAGAATAGAAAACCCTCTTTTCTTCCCCACCCTTGACCTACCAATCTTGCCCCTCATGCCACCCCTCTGAAGATCCAGAAATTAACTCAGGATGAAATGGTTGAACACAACTCAAGGGTCTTTGCTATAATTATGATGAAAAATATTTTCTTGGGAACAAGTGTAAGGAACAAAAAAAAATTATGGCCATTTCTGAGGATGTTGTTTATGAGGAGGATGAAGCTTCCCCCATGGAAGATCTACCCCCAATAAATGATACTACTCCACCTACCGATCCACTAGAAGTTGAATCGATGATTTCTCTACACGCCCTCCCTAGCTTATCTTCTCCCCAAAACCTCAATATCATTGGCTATATTAATCATAGGAAAGTCATAATCCTTGTTGACAGTGGAAACACCCATAATTTTAATCATTGTCAAATTTCCCAAGAAATCGATTTCTATATACATTTCATTAACAATTTTTAAATCATGATTTCCAATGGTGGTTCCATGAAATTTGGTGGGTGTTGTGACAATGTGTTCCTTTAAATTGGTCAGTACCACCTGAAATCTCATATGTTTTCTATCAACATGGGTGGTTGTGACATTATGCTCAGTGTTGAATGGTTATGCATTCCGGGCCCCATCCTCATGGATTTTAAGGAATTAACCATGCAATTCCAACATGAGGGACAACAATATTAGTTCCAATTCATCACTACATGGTCCCCTGAGATCATCAATTCCCATCAAATTGAAAATCTCCTAAAAAAAGGTCATTCTGGAATTATTTCCCAACTCCAATCCATTAAAGAAGTTGAGACACCCTCTGTGCATATTGACCTCCAATCTATCCTCTCCCAACACCAAGTCATTTTTACCAGTCCCCATGGACTTTCCCCTTCCTATGGTTTTCATCATCATTCCATGTCTCTAGTACTAGGAAACCTTCCTCCCATTGTTCTCCTTTATCGTCATCCCTTTTCCCAGAAGAATGAAAATGGGAAAAATGTTCAAGAATTGCTCGAAACGGGTGGTATTCGTCCTAATACCAGCCCCTATTCTTCTCTTATGGTCATGGTACTCAATAAAGAAGGCACTTGGCACATGTGTCTATACTTTCGCACCCTCAACAAACTCACCATCAAAGATAAATTTATCATTCATATCATTGATGACCTATTGGATGAATTGAAAGATGCTTAGTACTTTACTAAACTTGATCTTCATTTTGGCTACCACCAGATGTGTATGAAAGAGGAAGACATTCCCAAGACTGTATTTAGAACTCATGAGGATCACTATGAGTTCTTGGTCATTCCCTTTGGCCTATGTAATGCTCCCTCCACTTTCCAAAGTCTCATGAATCATGTTTTTTGTCCTTTCCTCCATCATTTTGTCTTAGTTTACTTTGATGATATTCTCATATATTGTAAAACTTGGAAATCCCATCTCACCCATGTGGATCAATTTCTCCATATACTCTCTTAGCACAAAGTTTTCCTTAAACAGTCTAAATGGGACTTTGGAGCCTCAGAAGTAGAGTACCTGGGTCATATTGTTGGAAAGGATGGCATGTGGGTGGATCCTAAGAAAATTGAAGCTACGAAGGATTGGATTTTCCATAAAAATCTTACGAGATTGCATGGTTTTCTAGGTTTAACATTTTGTTATCACAAGTTTATTCATAATCATGGAAAAATTGTGGTTCCTCTCATTGCTCTCCTTAAAAATAATTCTTTCACTTGGACTCCAACCGCTAATCAATCCTTCCATGCCTTGAAATATTCCATGTGCAAAACTCTTGTCCTGGAACTTCCTGACTTCAACAAGTCTTTTTTCCTAGAATGTGCTGCTTCAGGAAAAGGAATTGGGGAAGTCCTCATGCAAGATGATGGGCATTTGGATTTCACTAGCAAAACAATTTGGGAGAGACATTTGGGCCAATCAATCTACGAAAAGGAAATATTTTCTATTCTTCATACCTTGTATCTTTGGCATCCTTATCTATTGGGGCAAGATTTCCAAATTAAAACTGATCATTAGAGACTCAAGTATTTTATGGAACAACGAATTTCATCTATGGAGCAAAACAAATGGGTGACCAAGCTATTTGGATATGATTATGATATCATTTACAAGAAGGGAAAAGAGAATGTGGTTGTTGATGGTCCTTCCAGGAAGTATGAAGAAGAAAGGTCCCTCTTTTCCCTCTCCTTCATTGTACCAGATTGGCTCCAATTTATTCAACGGGAATGGGTTGCAAGACCCTACAATTTCTGTACTGATCCAACAATTGCAACACCATTCTCAAGATTATCTAGGGTACTCTTGGCACAATGAAGAGCTTCGCTACAAAGGCCATATGTATTTAAGAAAATAGTCACAACTTAAATCCATAATGATTTTTGAGATTCATGCTTCACCCATATTTGGGAATTCTGGGTTTACCAAAACCTATGAAAGAGTCAAATGCTCATTTTCATGGGATGATATGAAACAGGACATCCGTGCATTTATGGATAAATGTGATACCTGTCAATGCAATAAGGGAGAAATATTCAAATCTCCAGGCACTCTCCAACCGCTTCTGATTCCCCCTGTTATTTGGAGGGATATTTCTTTGGATTTCATTGTTGGCCTACTTAAATAAGGAAATAAGTCAATTATCATGGTGGTAGTAGATCATCTTTCCAAATATGTTCATTTTTTTTCTCTTCAACACCCATTCATTGTATCCATAGTGGCTCAAATTTTTATGGATAATACATTCAAAATTCATGGCATGACTCATTCTATTGTCTCTAACTGAGATCCAATTTTCACCAACAATTTTTGGAAATAATTTTTCAGGCTCCAGGGAACCCAATTGCATCTCAACACTTCTTATCATCCCCAGACTGATGGACAAACTGAAGTTGTGAACACGTGTTTGGAAACATATTTGTGGTGTTTTACATCCGACAAACAAAATCAACGGGCTTAGTGGTTACCCCTAGTTGAATGATGGTACAACACATCTTACCATACTACTACTCACATGACTCCTTTCGAATAAGTATATGGGAAAAATCCACCATTGGTTCTCTCATACATGTCATGTGTCTCCAAGTTTTAGGAGGTTGAAAACAATGTTATAGTACGAGCAACCATTCTCCATACCCTCAAAGAAAATTTGGTCATGGATCATATTTGCATGAAGCAACAAGCATATCAGGGTCATTCTGAACGTCAATTTGCTGAAGGGGACGAGGTGTTTCTTCATTTGAAACCTTATAAGAAGACTTCACTCAAAGATAAACATTGTCAAAAACTTACTCCCAAATTTATGGTTCTTATACAATTCTCAAGCAAGTGGGGCCCATGGCCTACCGGTTAGCTCTACCCATTCATTCTAAGCTCCATCTTGTTTTTCATGTCTCATGATTAAAGAAAGTTATTGGAGCTAAGTGCCAAACTCAAACCAGTCTCCCTGAGTTGGATGAAGACGGTTCCATTTGGTTGCAACCACAAGCAGTCTTGGACCAGTGTGAGAGTAGTCTTTGTTAGAGAACCATCAAGGAAGTGTTATTTTAGTGGAAAGATACAACTCCAAAAGATGTCACCTAGGACATGACACCATTCTGCAAGAATTTCCTCATCTCAAGCCTTGAGGATAAGGTTGTTCTTCAAGGGGGAGGGCATGTTAGGGATCTAACCTCCCTAACCCCTCATGTAGGTAGAATAATATATTTTTCATGTAATAAAGGCTGACATTATTTAATAAGGCCTATTTAATAATGCGAACAAGTCTAATGTAATAATGCCTAATATAGGTTTATGCTTCTAGAAAGATCTTCCTCCAGAATGTTATTTAGAATATAGAATTAGTATAAATAAGAGTAGGAGGCATGAGAAAGTCTTGTCTTGAGAATTATTGTAATAGAGAATTACTATTCTAGAGGTTTCCCCCTCGAAGAGGCAAGTGAACACTGCTTCCTATCAATAAAGGTACCATTTTTGGTGTTGTGGTTGTCTACACTTTGTTGTTCCGTTGGTATTTGTTGCAATAATTATATTTTCTGCTTATTATAATACATTTGGTACCTAACATCCAGAAGGAAAAGTTGGAGGGGATGCATAGAATTGATGATGAATTTAATGAAACTAAAATGAATTTTCCAAATTACATAAATATAATGAGAAATTAAACAAGAACTTAATGAGAAGGGTGATTAATTTTGTAAGCTAAAATCCCTTAATCAACCACTCATTAAGGAGGTTAAGTCTCTTGAAGAAAGGGAAGATGAGAAATTGAAAGAAGGATGAAGGTATATATAGATTAAGAAGCCATATTCAAACACTACTTGATGAGTTTAAGAGTCATATTGAAAGAAGAAAACAAGCATTAATGAAATCAAGAAAAACCAAGGATATTGGATGAAAATACTACAAAAATATTTGAAGTGAAAATTTGCAAGAAGGTTGAAGAAGCACTAGGTATAGAAGACATCAAATTAGAAGTGCAATAAATAAGTAAAAAAAGGAAAAAAGAATTTGATGAATGGCATCATATTGTAGCTTCAAAAGGATAAGGAAGATGCGATTCATTAAGGTCACTATAAAATACTTGAAGAATTTGAAATCTAGCTTGAGGATGTACATGTCAAATATGATGGTATTATTTCAAAGGCTAGAGTAATCAAATATTAGTAGAGAGGATATAGGATTCCATTGTCTCTAAAGACAAGACTAATGATATGGGTGTGCAAATTTAAGTAAAACCATCAGAGGTGAAACCATATCGACTCCCTCATTTTTAAGAAAGACAAGAAGATATACATAGACATTACCAAAGAATAATATAAAATAATAAACAATATTTATGGAATAGGACAACATAGAACCACTATTTGACAACATATTATCATAGACTAGAAACTACAACAAATTGGAGAAGTCGGAACAATAACACATGAAATTGAAAGAAAGAAAATTATCCAACAAAAAACTACCAAGGATTAAGACTGGAAATAATTGAATTTAGATAGATGGATCATCATCAATGGTAGTAGGAGAGAAAGAATATAAGGAAATCCTATCATGGTGTTTCATCAAATGTAAAACCCTCAATACAAATATTTGAGGATAGAGATTTTTGAAGGACGATACTATGATATGACTCCAAGGGAGGAATATAAGGGGATAAATGTATATGTAAGGGGGTAAATGTATATGTAACATTGTTCAACCTAATAAAGGACCCACATGTGCAATGAGTCATAATAGGTATATATAGAGGTAAATATAGTCATCATTGAGATATGAACATGTGATTTGGATGTATGAATGTGTTGGTTATTCGGACTAGGTTCTCCAATTATTCAAGGAGTTATTGTATAACTTATCTCTATTATATATTATGGAGTTGCGCTCCACATTAATATATTGAGTACATTGTGTGTATTCTAGTTTATTATGATATCTTACGTATTTGAAACATAACAACTAAAGGACCACCCAATACAAAACTAAAAGAAAATATGCCCAAAAAAATTGCAAGTAGATAAACACACACTATGGAAATTCATATTCCATAAACTCTCATGCTTCCATGAAAATTTCATTATAATCATGAACTATTTATCATACAATGATCCAAATAACTTGATTGACACACAGGTTATTCATTTTCTAAATTTAACACAAACCCTCTAACCATATTATTTTATTATGGCTGGTGTAGATGTATACACACTTTGATAACCTATCTTCATATTGGTTCTTTTAGACACTGTAGATTCTAAACTTATCAACACTCTTAAATTGATTACATATCTTTGTGCACACATGCCCATGAGCATGCGCACACGCGCGCGCGCGCGCGCACACACACACACACACACGTGCGTGCGCGCGTGTGTGTGTGCACGCGCGTGCGCGCATGTGTATTCCAGGAAAAAAAATCATATTTTCTATTTAAGGTGAACTAAAAATACAATCCTTAGGTGGTAATGCACATATAATGAATCGCTAGATTTTTATGGCCTACAGGCGCACTGCAAGTATCTTTTTCATAAACTGTCCCAAAACCTTAAATATCTAACTAAGTTCTAATAAAAATATGTCATCATTGGTTGACATAATACAGATCAATAGCCAAAGAATATCATAATTATAAATGGTTACAAGACCTTGACGAAATCAGACGTCCCTTAGCAAATTCATCTAAGACAAGTATACCTCTAGCCATGTGCAAAGGATACTTAGATAATGATTCAAAAAAATGGTTCAATTCTCTCTATGTATGAGTAAAAATAATCATCTAAAAAAGACTGGAGATATCCTTCAAATGTAATGTCAATGGTGAAAAACCAGTACCATGGACCTGGATTTCAATGTTCATCCTTTTGATAATCATAGCAGAGTCTCCAAATACCTATAGTTGCGTAATATTTTTTTCTAAAGAACACTTCAATAGGAAGAATAATTCTCTAAATTTACCTTGATTATTTGTCCCAATACCCATATTTGCATTACCAGTGAAATAGTGATCCTCAATAGTAAATAATACAAAACCTAGACTACATAAGTGTTTTGAACCCTAGAATGTTCCATAAAAAAATATCCATGCATAATCCTTATTCATTATCACCTCTCTAATCATACAATTGGGTTTTGGATGTACACTAGGATTATAACAAGAAAACAGTGAAATAGATTGTAATGAAACTTTGAAAGTGGGAACTTGGACATCCTAAAAAAGACCAACATTCCTCACCAACCAGATTCCCCAAGTAATCAAGTATGAGCGCATTCTAGATTCCTTAAGTTCTCTTCTAATAAGGTACTCTTGAAATCAATCTTCTAGTGTCACTTTATCCCACTAATATTGAAGTGAGATTTGATGTTCAACATCTTTCCATACCTGTCTAGAGTAAGGGAATTCTATAAATAAATGTAAAGATGTTTCTTCATTGCTTCTACAGAGGATGAAAATGCTTGGACCTACTTTATTTCTCTTTTGAAGTCTATCCCAAGTTAAAACCTTCTTATTGAGAACAAGACAAACCTTCTTGAACCTTAGGTGTTTTTAATGCAATGTATCCAAATTTGGAAGTATATAAGCCTCCAATTTTGTTATAAGCCCAATCAGTTTCATCATCTTCATTCCCAAGCCTTACATATTCCTTCCTAAGATCAGCTAAATATCCATCCCAATGTTGAGCCCAATTACCTTCTAATCCCAAGGCATGAGTTTGAAGACATCCCTAGCTCCAAGTTGAGGTAAGCAGAGGAATATCAAATTTGTTTAATGTGTATCTTCCTTGTTCCTACAACTGGAGGATTAAATCTTCTAGGAGGAAAATGGATTCACCACATCCTAGAATAGAATCACTACATACACTAACTTGAACCCATTAACCAACTTTCCAAGTAAGGAATTGAATTATGAATAGAAAAGATAATTTCAAATATTTCCACTCGTTGGATACATTATGAGTAGTCTTTCTTCTCCTCCTAATCTAGTCAATGACAGTGCTAAGGGATATATATATTTCAATTAGAATCCTTCTCCATAGACTAATACTAGTCAATAAATTCCAAAGTGACTTAGATACTAGGTATTTACCAAAAAGGCGTTGGATTACTTAGAGGGGGGGTGAATCAATAATAAAGCAATCTAATCATTTTTAACCATATAATGCAAGTGTTATATCAAAGTAGAATTATCATCCAATATTTGCAGAGTAAATAAACAATGAACAAATGAACAATCATACACATACATAGTACACCAGTTTTTTTACATGGAAACCCAAAGCGAGAGAAAACCACATAATGATTTTTCTTACATGTCTTGAAGAATTACATTCATTGGAAGCACCAACTTCCTTTGTCTTCCAGTTGCAACTAGAAGGAGGCTCCAACCCCCTAATTTCTTAGGCTACAACCTGAGGGAAGCTCCAACTCCCCAATTCTCTGGCTACAACCAGAAGGAGGCTACAACCCCCTATGTTCTCCGGCTACAACCGGAAGGTGGCTACAATCACTTGTCCTTGCCCCATCCAACCGCCCTGTGTATAAGTAGAATGATGGAACCACTATCACACTATCACTGTGAGAAATATTGTTGTAAACCTGTACCAATCAACCTACACCAAACAACCTGTACCAATAACTTGAACCATGCATCAACCATGCATCAACATGTACCTCAACATGTAATCAACATGTACCATAAACAAATGCATCAACCATGCACCAACCTGTACCTCAACCTCAACCAAAATACCTCATCAATTTCATCATCCAAATCTAATTTGTAACTCTATAATAGACCTGGTGTATATGATCACATACCTACAAACCTTCCTTAATTTTAACAACAAGAGACTAGCATTTTCATCAAACTTTACTTTAGTCTCACATGACTAGTTTTGGATTAGTCAACAACCCTAAATTGAAATAATCATAAATATTTACCTATAATGAATAAAGATCTGAAAATAGTACACAATGTTCTTCAGTGTGTTTTATGCAATTCGTCCAGGTGTCAGTACTTGGAACCTCTCAAAAAATGAGTTATAGCAAAAATGACATACCTTGTTGAAGTTTGACTTATTCTAGAGAGCGAACTTGTAGAGCGTGCCCCACACAGAATATTTATCGTATGGATCTAAAAATAGTACACAGAATACTAAAGACTGTACTCTAACCAACACATTGTCTTATGGAATTTGGATCTGTTATGAAGAAGTTATGATGTTTTTACCTGAAACACTTGTTTTCGACTAGTTTCAGGACTAGCCATAAATCATATTTTCCATAGAGTGTAACTCCAAAAATACAATGACCCACAAGATGAAATTTGTACCATAGCTACCTGGATATGTTTTCTCAATGGCCTCCCAATTTCATGGTCTGAATCATTCTAGAAAAAAAATTATTGCGAAAATGGTGAGATCACTTGTAAATAACATACCTTAGAAAGCATCATCAAAATAATTTGTCCTCCCTTGAATTTCAGTATTCTTTACTTCACCTTCCCTCTGAAATTCGGCTTAGATATACTTTGGTTACCTCAGTCACCTGTAGATATTCAATATTCTCAAGTGTGATCAAAATGAGAGAGTCTTGCCTCTTATTTATACTTTCATGTAGTTTCCTCAAGGGGTTACTTTTTAACCATCTTAACCCACTTTCCTTATTTTAGGGTTAACCCACTTCTAACCACGTGTCCATATATCCAATAACCAGTTGACTACTTAACCCATTTTCCTCATTTTAGGGTTAACCTTCTTATAACCACTTTCCATAATTAGAAAGTTCTCCATTTACATTATTATTTAAATAATCCTCCTTGACTTTGTCACTTCACTTTATTATTTAAATAATCCTCTTTGACTTTGTCACTTCACTTTATTATTTAGATAATCCTCTTTGACTTTGTCACTTCACTTTATTATTTAAATAATTTCTTCTTTGCAAGCACTTTGACTTCTTTAGCCTTTTGGGACTTCAAGCCAAAATATGAGGGTCCTCCAATTTCGTAAGGCCATAACTCTCAAACCGTGAGGAGTTATGTGACGTTCCACATTCCACCAGAAATGGCATGACATGAACTATCCATATAGAATAGTATTACCTGCAAATATATCAAAACTCATACCATTATACATAAAAAAAAATTGGGTCCATTACCCAAACCTTTGTGCTACCAGACTTTCTTCGAGGGTTGACATCAATGACAACCAACCCAATTAATCAACAATCTCCCCCTTTGGAATTGATGGAAACACTCTGATGGAATACTGAAATCATATCACTCATGCTCCCCCTGGAACCATGCATGCATCTCTGTGACCAATGATCCCCTTGGAACCATGCCTCTGTCCTCTGCATCTGATAAATCTCTGCCCCTTTGTCATCAATGGAAAATGTATCTTTCCATTTGGGTCTACTCCCCTAACTGACTCGTCTGATCTCCCAACCTGAACTGTCCTCTTTATGGTGCTTCCTAGTGTACATCTAAGACACATAAGATAAGCATTCAAAAGCATTCATTTTGGAGTAGAAATAACTATGAGTCTCTGGCGAAGATACTCAAAGGATTCCCACTTGTTCTTTTGTGCCCATATATTCAACTCTGATGGTCTTTTTTGCAACTTGTTCCCGTAGAAAGTGATACTTGATTGGAATGTTCTTCGTCTTGGAGTGCATCATCGGGTTCTTTGAGATACCGATGGCACTTGTATTATCACAATAGATTGGAATGGTCTCATCATACTCAACCTGTATACATGTTAGAGTTTGTTTCATCCATAGAACCTTTGTACAACATGTTATTTCTGCAATATACTACGCCTCAATTGTAGATAAAGATATTGATGATTGTTTCTTTCTTAGCCATGATACTAAACACTCACCCAAGTAGAACATTGCTCCACTAGTGCTTCGTTGGTCATCAATGCAACCTGCCCAATATGCATCTGTGTAGGCAATAAGTGATATATCCTTTCATTTTGGATACCATAATCCAAACTCTTATGTTCCTTTGAGATATATGAAAATCCTCTTCACTGCTAATACATGTGATTCCTTT
>SNQJ01S0034398.1:96348-111659 GCA_010110895.2 Picea sitchensis | reverse complement strand
TGTGTTTTTGAGATTTTGGAGAGTGTATCTCTCTTCCTACTCCAAAGCACTAGCCTAGCTAAATGTTGGTGTAAAAGAGCCCTAGAAAAGAGTTACTAGATCAATTTTAATATTACGCAACGTTTTTAATGGCTGTTGGTTACTCACATGTAACGGAAATGAAACTCATGATGTGTGACTCTGACCCAAATAATGCAAGGATATGATGAAATATAATTCTTTTCATTCGATGAATCCTAGTTATGGGAGAGAGAGAACAATTTTTGAATCAACCTCAATACTACAATGCAAATGCAATGCTCAATTTCCTTTCAGATGTCAATACAAACAATCATGTAGCAATGAACAATGTCTTTGTCTTTTCCAAAGCTTCAAAACTCTAAAACTTTGATTTTCAATGTTTTCAACAAAGCAAAACAAGATCTTGAAAGAAAACTTATGGTTCACTTTCCAAGAAGAACTCTGACTAATGAGAAAAGAAAATCAAATCGTCAACAATCAAGCAGTGACATCCCAACCAAAACTTTCAATGAAAGTAAAAACAAAAAGCAAACCAAGAAGTTCCTCAATGCAAATGAAAAATGTCCTTTCGAACTCACAAGCAAACGAGAAACATCAATCACTCAACTTTCAACCAATCACTGGTTCTTAGCCAACTCGACACACTCAACTCCAGAAATCAAAGAGACTGAAAATGCCAAAAAGAGCCAAGAAAAGAAAGTCAAGCTACAAAGGCAAGCAAAGAACCTAGAAACCCTAGATTAGTCCAAGCAAGCAAATTAAGAAAAAGATATGTAAGTCAGTGATCCAAAGTGTCAAAAAGATGTAATTCAACCTTACCGAGCACTTGCAAAAGTCAGAACTTGAATTCAAAATTTTCAAAAAAGATGTTCGCAGGCCAGTGTGTAACATAGTGCGAGAAACTAATATTCTCGCAGGCCACTGTGATGCAGAATGCGAACTGTTCTCACTGGAATATATAAGCAGACTGCGAACTTCAGTGGTTCTCGCAGGATGTCAATGGACACAGTGCGAGAATCCCTGAAACTAATGAAAATTTTGAAAAAACAAGCAAAATTCAAACTGGCTTATAGACCCAGAAGGTCTCTTAGGGTATCCTGAGGACTCGGAGACTGACAAATCAAGAGAAAAAGGAAAATAGAGAAAATGGCCACAGAAAATTCAAAAACCATAAAGACAAATGAATAAGTCCCCAGTGGAGTCGCCAATTTTGTTTCAGGATAAATTCGTGAGTGCGGACACAGACCAATCTCCCTAGATCCACCTGGATCTAGAACAAAACAGGACAGAATAATACACTTTCCCTAGACTTAACCTATTGAATGAACTAAGAAGTAAGGATTGTGGACATACCTTATGAACGCTTTCCTTATATCTCTGTTGTTCCAAGATTTTCTCCAATTCTCTTGCACCATTCAGATCACAACAGTACAAACCAATCGAAGTAAAGGCAAATTAATATATTCAATGGCTAGTCTATACATATGATCAAGGAATTATGTAATAAAGTGACATCATCTTTATGGGAAAGGGACATATTACTGTANGGGGGGGAGGTATGCCCCCCCTGGTTACGCACAGCGTTCGGGGCAGCGCCCCAAAATATGTTTTTTGGCGGTTTTTGTTATTTTTAGCAGATTTTTCTATTTTTAACGGTTTTGTAAATTAATCCTGGATTAAGGGATTAGAGTTTTGGTATCTACGAAATACCTAAAAACATTGTATATATATTGTATAGTGAATGGTGAAATTCGATATAATGAATATAAGAAAAGTTTTCCCGGTTGAGGGTTTCTGGTATAAATCTCTGTGTACTATGTGAATGAGTCATTGATTAAATTCTATTTTGCTTAAGAATCTATATGCATTGCTTTACTTCACAAGTTTAAAACTTACATTCCCCAGTGTGCTCCTATTTTTTTCTCTTAGTTGTCCCTTATTTCCCCATTCCCTCATTTAATTTGTGTCGCCTAGCTATATCTTTGTTTGAGTTGGATTAGGAGTCTTATTTTAGTTAGAATTAGTGGTAGATTGACTCAAGATAATACTATATGTGGACCAACTATTCTCTCATGTTTTATTTTATTTTTATTTATAAATCCTTCTTATTATTTTCATGCACACATTTGCATTTACCCAAGTTTAATCTTATTTCTTCATTCAATTAAATTGCTAGTCTAATTCTTGTATTCCCTTATTATGGTTTACTTAAACAAACCTCTTTAGACTTAGAATCTTTGTTATTTTCTTGTTTTTATTTTAATAATCATTTGCATTCTCTTTCTAAGAAAGTCTAAGTATTTTATTTTTATTTTCTAAGCCTTCTAGATTTTTATTACTCACATTTGATTATGTGGCATGCCCTTCAAGATGCACCTTCATGCTCCTAGGGTGCCACTCACCTTTGACTAGTTTTGGAATTTTGTTCGACACTTGGAGTCAACACTCCACTTGGTCGACCTTGTGAAAGACTAAGGGCTTCTAAGGAATAAGGATTATGCCTTATTGCGCGCCCCTTAGATTTATTTGTGAGGACTGTATCAGTCTTCCCTCACGACATCGTGGACCTCTTGGAACGAGGTAATCATTAACCATGCATTCAGGCCACGACAAGAGTGTGAGTAGGTTGTAACAAGGACATTGTCACGTCTCTCCCTCAACTGTCCGGTTTATGTGCATGACTGCTTTACTCCTTATGTGATTCGGAATAATAAGTGTCGTCGAGGCTGCATCCACTAACAAGAACATTGTCAATAATCCATATACATAACATCCATACGGAAATAATCATATAAATCACATGCATATAAAGTATTTAGTATACCATTAAACTCTAAGGAACAAACCTTGATATAAGATGGACTTGTAAAAAGTATAATATATTATTTTATCACATATAGTGTTATAATATTTATGACATCATTTGATGTTACCATATCCAAGAATAATCTACTGACAAGTGATAACATTCTAAACATCAATTCTAGTATCACCCATTCCTTAAGACTAATTCACTTAACAATTAAATCTGGACTATTATTAAATTATTAAATAGTAATCTTGGCAACAATATCACATAACAAATTTAAATGAAAAGATAGGTCGGCGTTGCAACTTTCACCGGGTCTAAATGGGTGAGGCCTGTTGGAAATAAAGAAAACCACAATAAAGTCGAACACTCGAGATGAAAAGAAGCTTTGATATTAAATCCAAGAGTAGTAGTTGGTTTGACAGTGCTATAGAAACTGGAATGTTAACGATTAACAAAAAAATTAATTTTACAATAAAACTCAGAGGACCGTCAACTTAAATCACAGATTCGATAAAACTAAACTTTAAATCTTTTAAATACACCAACTACGCAGCAAACATAAATGAAACTATAACAGTATTCTTGTCTTAAATTCGCCTGGAAATCATTCGACAAGGGAAGGTTTGATCTATTGTAAACAGTGGAGAATAAATCTTACTCTTGAGATATTAAATTATATAATGCACCAGAAAAAATCCTCAGGGTTAAGTTTACATAAAAATTTCTTCTTAAGATATATCAGTCGAGTACCAAACTTTACTTGACAACATTAAGGTAAGAATATATAATTACACAAACAATATTGATTGTGCTTGATACTCATGGGTAATACAATGTGCTTAGCTTAAATTTACCTATAACACAAAATACAATATCCAAATACCATGACCGAAGGTTGAAGCTATGTGAAGATGATACGCAAATGGAGCTTGCACAATGTCCCTCATTTTCGCTTTGCTAATCCAAGGACTACACAGGTACCTCCGAGCCAACGCTAGGGGTACTCTTCTTCCCCCTTAGTCCCCCGATCTGCAAAGGATCCACACACAAAAAACCATAAACAATAGCACTCAAACTTGTCTCTCAAGGAAGAGCTCGCACTCTCTCCAAGTTTGGAATCCCAACTCTCACAAGTAAAACTTAGTCAAGAAAAAAATTGGCAGCATAACAGTACTAACAAATGAGATGCCTCTCCCTTTCTTTCCATTTATTTTATAGAAAAATTCTCAATGATACATGTCCTCATGCACAAATAATTAATTTTTAATAATTTAATAATAGGATTATTCACCCACTACATATGTCACACTCTCCCCAAGTTGCGCATGTAATTTCCCCTTTTATTTTATTTATGTAAGCAATTTTCCTCACATTTCTTGTTGGGTAGGTTTTATATTCTTTGCATGTGTGTGTGTGGACGCGTCAGATATGACAATTGTGTTTGACGATCCCTCTAGTAGTGTTCTTTGTGTCGTGTGCGTCGGGCGCTTTCCTAGGGGGTCTCAGGGGAGGGGAAGGTATGCCCCCCCTGGTTACGCACAGCATTCGAGGCAGTGCCCCAAAATATGTTTTTTGGCGGTTTTTGTTATTTTTAGCAGATTTTTCTATTTTTAACGGTTTTGTAAATTAATCCTGGATTAAGGGATTAGGGTTTTGGTATCTACGAAATACCTAAAAACATTGTATATATATTGTATAGTGAATGGTGAAATTTGATATAATGAATATAAGAAAAGTTTTCCCGGTTGAGGGTTTCTGGTATAAATCTCTGTGTACTATGTGAATGAGTCATTGATTAAATTGTGTTTTGCTTAAGAATCTATATGCATTGCTTTACTTCACAAGTTTAAAACTTACATTCTCCAGTGTGCTCCTATTTTTTTCTCTTAGTTGTCCCTTATTTCCCCATTCCCTCATTTAATTTGTGTCGCCTAACGATATCTTTGTTTGAGTTGGATTAGGAGTCTTCTTTTAGTTAGAATTAGTGGTAGATTGACTCAAGATGATCCTATATGTGGACCAACTATTCTCTCATGTTTTATTTTCTTTTTATTTATAAATCCTTCTTATTATTTTCATGCACACATTTGCATTTACCCAAGTTTAATCTTATTTCTTCATTCAATTAAATTGCT
The DNA here is from genome assembly GCA_010110895.2 of Picea sitchensis. Taxonomy (NCBI): domain Eukaryota; kingdom Viridiplantae; phylum Streptophyta; class Pinopsida; order Pinales; family Pinaceae; genus Picea; species Picea sitchensis. Next base: position 106,691 of record SNQJ01S0034398.1, on the reverse strand, counting down.
AGTCTAATTCTTGTATTCCCTTATTATGGTTTACTTAAACAAACCTCTTTAGACTTAGACTCTTTGTTATTTTCTTGTTTTTATTTTAATAATCATTTGCATTCTCTTTCTAACAAAGTCTAAGTATTTTATTTTTATTTTCTAAGCCTTCTAGATTTTTATTACTCACATTTGATTATGTGGCATGCCCTTCAAGACGCACCTTCATGCTCCAAGGGTACCACTCACCTTTGACTAGTTTTGCAAGTTTTTCCGACACTTGGAGTCAACACTCCACTTGGTCGACCTTGTGAGAGACTAAGGGCTTCTAAGGAATAAGGATTATGCCTTATTGCACGCCCCTTAGATTTATTTGTGAGTGACTGTATCAATCTTCCCTCACAACATCGTGGACCTCTTGGAACAAGGTAATCATTAACCATGCATTCAGGCCACAACAGGAGTGCTAGTAGGTTGTGACAAGGATGTTGTGACATCTCTCCCTCAATGGTCTGGTTTCTGTGCATGACCACTTTACTCCTTATGTAATTCGGAATAATAAGCGTCGTCGAGCCTGCATCCACTGACAAGAATACTGTCAATAATCCATATACATAACATCCATACTGAAATAATCATATAAATAACATGCATGTAAATAAAATACTCAAACCAATTACAAATCCACTCCCTGACACAATCCGGAGTCCAAGGGAGTTTGTTGATGCCATCAGCATCATCAACCTATCATGTGTCCTGCACACTCAGAGGAAACTCATCAATAATACATGTCAATATATATGCATATAAAAATTAACATATAATCACAATGACATCATAATGTTACTCATAATCAAAACATAATCATAATGTATCATAATCGGATCACTTGCTCGCAAGTGTCCTCAAAGAATAAGTCAATATAAAATGTGTTCAGTAGAACTGGATGTTACAAGAATCAAAAGAGTATTGGATACATTGAAGAATGGTTCCAGACCATCATCGGGCCAAGGAATCCTTCATTTCTTTAACAGCGCATGGTATTAAATCAAACAGATTGGTTGGTTCCTCACATCCAAGTAGTGATCAAGGTACATTTTTCATACTTGGATATGAGTGCATTTGTAATCTTGTTGCGCACATGGCTTCACTGGAAGCACTCCTATACTTGAGAAAAGGCTCTCCATTTTCTCAAGTAGGTAGGATAGTGAATAAATAAAATTTTAAAATGATGCATATAGTACTCTAAGTTTAGTGCAACAATTTTTTTTTAATAAAGGAATAAAAGAGAATGTCAAAGACTAGATCAGCTTCATCAAATATGTTTTCTTTCTGCAATCCAAGTCTTCATAGAATTATGGCAGTCATAGAGCATTTTGGTTAAAGGATTGTCATTTTTCTCATCTTTGGGACAGATCATCATATTGGTACCTTCTTCATATCATAAATCCTTTGTTGGTGAATTAGATATACCTCATGCAGATCCAAAGCTCACATTTTTTTGCTTTGGTACGTAGGTGCAAGATTCATGTACAAGCAATACATGAAATCTGAAAATGCATTGTTTTGGTATTTTCCACGGTTTGAATGAGTTTGAATGGTAGCATCAACATCAACATCTTCTTCATTGTATTATGAGCCATTTTTTTATAAATCCCATGATCCTATGTCGCACAAAAGACAAACATTTTAGAAAAGAGATAATTTCTTCTTTTGCAACATGGAATCAGAGAAAACATCAATTTCTACATGATCATATTCAACTTCAATGGTTTAGTTCCCTTTGATTTTTACAAATTCTTCAGTGATTCAAAGATGATGGATAGATGGATGGTCATCCTCGGTCTCATATTGGTCTCCTCCAGCTAGATCTTCAACAAGAGATATCCTTCTAAAAACTGGAAAAAAAAATGGCTATGTTGTGGGAGAATTCAATGTGTACAATCTTGAGGCAGTTTCAACTGTTGTAGAAACTATCGAGGTAGAGAAAAGCTTATCCATTTTGCATATCTATCAAAGTGCACTAACGCATGGAGGTTCACCTTTGATTGCATGTAGTTGTCACAATCACAGTGCACATTGATCATGCAACTGAAAAGTAGGAACCGATTATGGGTGTTGACTCAGTGATTCTCGTCTTGCATGGAGCTCCTGGATTTCCTGAAGAGCTTGTTAGGCTTGCATAGACTTTGGAGCATTTTCTCTACAAACAGTTATGAAAAACTGCACATAACATAAGAGAGGCAATTTTTGGGGGTCTATTGCGCACAAATGCAGAAGAATTTTGAAAATCCACCACATGGGTTTTGTGGAGGATGAGCCTGTTTGGGTTCTCCTCAGAGGATTTCATTAAATTGTGAAGGATCTGAGATATATAATAGATTCTTTGACTTGTTTTTGAAACGCATGCCAAAATGGAGAAGCTAGTTTTTGGAGGAAATTTCAAGAAAACTAAGACATATCTTGAAAATCCGCCACATGGATTTTGTGGGGGATGATCAGTTGAGTACCAAACTTTACTTGACCACATTAAGGTAAGACTATATAATTACACAAAAAAATATCGATTGTGCTTGATACTCATGGAAAATAAAATGCGCTTAGATTAAATTTACATATAACACAAAATACAATATCCAAATACCGTAACCGAAGGTTGAAGCTATGTGAATATGATCCTCAACTGGAGCTTGTGCAATGTCCCTCATTTTTTCCTTGCTAATCCAAGGACTACACCGGTACCTCCGAGCCAACTCTAGGGGTACTCTTCTTCCCCCTTAGTCCCCTAAGCCGCAAAGGGTCCACACACAAAAACCAGAAACAATAGCACCCAAACTTGTCTCTCAAGGAAGAGCTCGCACTCTCTCCAAGTTTGGAATCCCAGCTCTCACAAGTAAAACTTAATCAAGAAAAAGTTTGGCAGCATAACAGTACTAACAAGTGAGATGCCTCTCCCTTTCTCTCCATTTCTTTTATAGAAAAATTCCCAATGATACGTGTCCTTATGCACAAATAATTAATTTTTAATAATTTAATAATAGGATTATTCACCCACTACATATGTCACTCTCTCCCCAAGCTGCACATGTAATTTCCCTTTTTATTTTATTTATGTAAGCAATTTTCCTCACATTCCCCAATGTGCTCCTATTTTTTTCTCTTAGTTGCCCCTTATTTCCCCAATCCCTCTTTTAATTTGTGTCGCCTAACTATATCTTTGTTTGAGTTGGATTATGAGTCTTCTTTTAGTTAGGATTAGTGGTAGATTGACTCAAGATGATACTATATGTGGACCAACTATTCTCTCATGTTTTATTTTCTTTTTATTTATAAATCATTCCTATTATTTTCATGCAAACATGTGCATTTACCTAAGTTTAATCTTATTTCTTCATTCAATTAAATTTCTAGTCTAATTCTTTTATTCCCTTTTTATGGTTTACTTAAACAAACCTCTTTAGACTAAGACTCTTTGTTATTTTCTTTTTTATTATTTTAATAATCATTTACATGCTCTAAGTATTTATTTTTATTTTCTAAGCCTTCTAGATTTTTATTACTCACATTTGATTATGTGATGTGCCCTTCAAGATGCACCTCTGTGCTCCAAGGGTGCCACTCACCTTTGAATAGTTTTGGAAGTTTGTCCGACACTTGGAGTCAACACTCCACTTGGTCAACCTTGTGAGAGACTAAGGGATTCAAAGGAATAAGGATTATGCCTTATTGTGCGCCCCTTAGATTTCTTCATGAGCGACTGTCTTAGTCTGCCCTCACGACACCGTGGACCTCTTGGAACGAGGTAATCGTTAACCATGCATTCAGGCCACAACGGGAATGATAGTAGGTTGTGACAAGGACATTGTCACACCTCTCCCTCAACTGTCTGGTTTATGTGCATGCCCGCTTTACTCCTTATGTGATTCACAATAGTAAGCATCTTCGAGCCTGCATCCACTGACAAGAACAGTGTCAATAATCCATATGCATAACATCCATACTGAAATAATCATATAAATCACATGCATGTAAATAAAATACTCAAACCAAATACAAATATACTCCTTGACTCAATCTAGAGTCCAAGGGAGTTTGTTGATGCCATCAGCATCATCAACCCATCATGTGTCCTGCACACTCAGAGGAAACACATCAATAATACCTGTCAATATACATGCATATAAAAATTAACATATAATCACAATGACATCATAATGTAACTCATAATCAAAACATAATCATAATGTATCATTATCGGATCACTTGCTCGCAAGTGTCCTCAAAGAATAAGTCAGTGTAAAATGTGCTCAATAGAACTGGATGTTACAAGAATCAAATGAGTATTGGATACATTGAAGAATGGTTCCAGACCATCATCGGGCCAAGGAATCCTTCCTTTCTTCAACAGTTCCTGGTATTAAATCAAACAAACTAGTTGGTTCCTCACATCGAAGCAGCCATCAAGGTACATTTTCCATACTTGGATATGAGTGCATTTGTAATCTTGTTGCGCACATGGCTTCACTGAAAGCACTCTTATACTTGAGAAGAGGCTCTCCCTTTTCTCAAGTAGGTAGGATAGTGAATAAATAAAATTTTAAAATGTTGCATATAGTACTCTAAGTTTAGTGCAGCAGTTTTTTTTTAATAAAAGAATAAAAGAGAATGTCAAAGACTAGATCAGCTTCAGCAAATATGTTTTCTTTCTACAATCCAAATCTTCATAGAATTATGGCAGTGGTGGAGAATTTCGGTTAAAGGACTGTCATTTTTCTCATCTTTGGGACAGATCATCATATTGGTACCTTCTTCATATCATAAATCCTTTGTTGGTAAATTAGATATACCTCATGTAAATCCAAAGCTCACATTTTTTTGTTTCAGTACATAGGTACAGGATTCATGTACCAGCAATAAATGAAATCTGAAAATGCGTTGTTTTGGTATTTTCCATGGTTTGAATGAGTTTGAATGGTAGCATCAACATCAACATCTTCTTCATTGTATTATGAGCCATTTGTTTAGAAATCCCATGATCCTATGTTTCACAAAAGACAAACATTTTAGAAAAGAGTTAATTTCTTCGTTTGCAACATGGAATCAGAGAAAACATTGATTTCTACACGATCATATCATGTTTCAATGGTTTAGTTCCCTTTGATTTTTACAAATGCTTCAGTGATTCAGAGATGATGGATAGATGGATGGTCATCCTTAGTCTCAGATTGGTCTCCTCCAGCTAGATCTTCAACAAGAGATATCCTTCTAAAAACTGGAAAAAAAATGGCTATGTTGTGGGAGAATTCAATGTGTACAATCTTGAGGCAGTTTCAACTGTTGTAGAAACTATCGACGTAGAGAAAAGCTTATCCATTTTGCAGATCTATCAAAGTGCACTAACGCATGGAGGTTCACCTTTGATTGCATGTAGTTGTTACAATCACAGTGCACATTGATCATGCAACTGAAAAGTAGGAACCGATTATGGGTGTTGACTTAGTGATGCTCGTCTTGCATGAAGCTCTTGGATTTCCTAAAGATCTTGTCAAGGCTTGCATAGACTTTGCAGCATTTTCTCTTCAAACAGTTATGAAAATCTGCACAGAACATAAGAGAGGCAGTTTTTTGGGGTCTATTGCGCACAAATGTAAAAGAATTTTGAAAATACACCACATGGGTTTTATGGAGGATGACCTCGTTTGGGTTCGCCATGGAGGATTTCATTAAATTGTGAAGGATGTAAGAGATATAATAGATTCTTTGACTTGTTTGTGAAACACGTGCCAAAATGGTGAAGCTAGTTTTTGGGGGAAATTTCGAGAAAACTAAGACGAAACTTGAAAAAACGCCACATCGGTTTTGTGGGGGATGATCCCATTTAGGTTTCCCATGGACGATTTCCTAAAATTTTGTGGGATTTGGGAGATATAAAAGATTCTTCAAGCTTATATTTCCTATAAATTCAGTTATGGGCGAATTTTTTTTATTATCAATTTACAACTTTTACCACTCCTGCTCCTTCAAAGGATATGCAAGTTGATCTAATCACAGAGGATGAGGATCTATCTTCTTGATTTTTATCCATCAAAAGATTTGCAGTCATCAGAGATATCTAAGACAAGACTGCAGACCATGGAAACAACAGACTTGTTGGATTTGCCTTCCATATCATTGTTCTTTGGGATCCCCGAAGATGGAATCGTATTGCATTAGAACCTATAAGGCAGATAGATACAGTCAAAGAAGGATTCCAAGAGACAACCTTCATTGAGCACGTAGTGGAAGATGAGAATCAAATGGAAGGGCTACTGAATAATTGCTCTAAAAATCATGGTTTGGCATCTACGTCTGGAAGCTCCTGAGATTGCATATCCTCCACGATGGCTTCTCAAGAAAAATTTGGACATTGTGGTGCCTTTAAGGAAGTAGGAATGGTTTCTATTAGCCTTGATCTTGAGCCTTTTATGGCTTTCTTCCTGAAAGGAAAATATGGAAATGATTCTCTCTGAAGCTTCATATTTAAGTATCATTTCTGGACAGAGGGAATGTGTAATCAATTGTTTGTTAATAGAACCTTCTACTCATTTATGTTGTGGATTTTGAAAGGGTTAGAATTATGGTTGTAGGGTTTCTTGCTTCATATGTTCTTAAGGTTGGGCTATATCATGTGATTTAAATGGCGGTGTCATTTCTTCCATTCCATTCCACTTAACTTGCATACGACAGGAAATCTAGCATTGGATTGTTGAATTCTTGTATGGTAACTTGAGGGACAATATGGCATATGTTCGAGTAGACAATTTTGTTGAGGTCTTAAAAACAAAAGGCTCATTTTTTTGGAGAGGAGATGTTATTCTCTCAACACATGAGGATCAATGAGAAAATAAAGTATTTCTCTAGCAGTGTTATCATTGGCATCCTTGGTGGTAAGGCCATATTGTCACATGTTGTTGAGTACTTTCTGCCAAAGAAGTGGAATGAGTTTCCAAGAGCCATTAGTATGGACTCTTTGGGACCAGTTTGTAATGGAATCTGTTGGGATGTCTTTGCAAAATTTTAAGTAGCATCATGATCTGGAAGGTCTGCAAATTTGATTACATATGAGGATTGGTTTAATTTGTCCAAATTTATTGCAAGCCATCTCCGTAAACATTCATAAAAGATACTCCTTCCCCTACTTCACATGCATTAGGACATGCAAATTACTGAGTGCGGGGGAGGGGTTCTTTGATCCATCATATTCTTGAAAACCATTTTTCAAATTCAAGTGATTTTTTTTGCAGCTACAGAAAGGTTGTTACAGCCATATCTTTTTCTTAGGGGCTATNCCTGAGATTGCATATCCTCCACGATGGCTTCTCAAGAAAAATTTGGACATTGTGGTGCCTTTAAGGAAGTAGGAATGGTTTCTATTAGCCTTGATCTTGAGCCTTTTATGGCTTTCTTCCTGAAAGGAAAATATGGAAATGATTCTCTCTGAAGCTTCATATTTAAGTATCATTTCTGGACAGAGGGAATGTGTAATCAATTGTTTGTTAATAGAACCTTCTACTCATTTATGTTGTGGATTTTGAAAGGGTTAGAATTATGGTTGTAGGGTTTCTTGCTTCATATGTTCTTAAGGTTGGGCTATATCATGTGATTTAAATGGCGGTGTCATTTCTTCCATTCCATTCCACTTAACTTGCATACGACAGGAAATCTAGCATTGGATTGTTGAATTCTTGTATGGTAACTTGAGGGACAATATGGCATATGTTCGAGTAGACAATTTTGTTGAGGTCTTAAAAACAAAAGGCTCATTTTTTTGGAGAGGAGATGTTATTCTCTCAACACATGAGGATCAATGAGAAAATAAAGTATTTCTCTAGCAGTGTTATCATTGGCATCCTTGGTGGTAAGGCCATATTGTCACATGTTGTTGAGTACTTTCTGCCAAAGAAGTGGAATGAGTTTCCAAGAGCCATTAGTATGGACTCTTTGGGACCAGTTTGTAATGGAATCTGTTGGGATGTCTTTGCAAAATTTTAAGTAGCATCATGATCTGGAAGGTCTGCAAATTTGATTACATATGAGGATTGGTTTAATTTGTCCAAATTTATTGCAAGCCATCTCCGTAAACATTCATAAAAGATACTCCTTCCCCTACTTCACATGCATTAGGACATGCAAATTACTGAGTGCGGGGGAGGGGTTCTTTGATCCATCATATTCTTGAAAACCATTTTTCAAATTCAAGTGATTTTTTTTGCAGCTACAGAAAGGTTGTTACAGCCATATCTTTTTCTTAGGGGCTATATTTTCCCCACATTTGCAAGCAGATAAAGCCAAATGAAAAAATCTCGCGACATGGGTTTTATGCCCCATGCAATAAATTTAGCATGTGGGCAAAATCTCCGGAAAATTTCAGGTACATCTTTGAAGCATATTTTTTATACAATTTCCAGAATTTCCTGTAGGTGACTGTTTGCAGAGGCATTTTTGCAGCTTCATTTGAGAATAAATGGAAATGAATAAAAAAAATTCCGCAGCATGGGTTTTGTGCCCCATATAGAAAATCGAGTAATGTGTGGACGAAATTTGTAGAAAATGCATGACAAGGAATGCATCGGCATGTTTTCAAAGTGATTTTATAAAAATTATCAGCATTTTTGTAAGTAGTTACAACCATTTTTCTGTAGTTGATTTGTAGTTTTGGATAGTTGCATGCATCCCAAGACTAAATTGTGACTTGAAGATCATTTCAAATCAGTATAAGATGCTTATCTACCTATCAGCCATGATTTTTAGCATTTTTCAATATTTCATCTTTCTGTAGCTAATTTATCTTTCTGTAGCTAATTTGTAGCTTTGAATGATTGCACACATTCCAAGACTAGATATCAGCTTAGAGATGATTTTAAATCAGCATGAGATGCTTATCCACCTATCAACGTCGATTTTCAACATTTTTCAATTTTTCAAATTTTCAAGCATTTCTATAGCAATAAGTTCAATAAGCAGTGAACAGATTTGTATCAGCTCTTATAGTTTGCAACGGCAGCAACAATATTTCTTTAGTTGTATCAATGTTCTTCAGGTCATCTTCAAATTTCTCATCAAATATGTCTTAGCAGCATCAACAATCAACCTTATTCATCAAGCATGAACAACCTTCATCTTCAGATTTACAACCAAAGTATTTTCCTCTCATATCAGCACATCAGAGTCATATCAACATACATACATCAGGAGAAGGTAAAGTTGGGTAAGCAATTTATATTTCTAGGTAGTCATCTAATTGGAAATTCATGTACATAAAAAATTTTAAGATTTTCATAATTTCCATTCCGTCACTTTACATTTCATATTTCATTATTTACACATCATCATCCATCTCCATGTGGCATCAATGATTTTGAGAAAACCAAGTGTAAAACAAATCCTTTCCACTTAGGTCGAATATCATATATATATGGACACTACCACCTATGTATATTTTATTGCATGAGGAAATGCAATGATTTGAGTGTGGGGGAGATGTTGGACATCAGAAATAACACATTTTATGATGTCATTTAGTCATTTTTCATTCACTTTACCCCTTCATCATCATTCCCTTTATCACTCATATTTCCACATTTTACCATTTCTACCTTATACGAGATTTGCATGGCATACTTACACTAAAGTGGTTGATTTCCCATGTTTTGATTATTACTTAGGGAAGATATTGTTATTTCCTAACTTACTTGTGCAATCATGTAGTTGTTAGCAATTTTGTAGCAATTGGTAGTTCTAATAGTCAAACTTTCCATGTCATTTCTGAACAGATGAAAAGGAATCTCGAAAATCTAAAATATGGGTTTTGTGCAAAATAGGGTCATTTAGGTGGTTAATGAGGAAAATCTGCAAAAAGTGAAAAGCAAGGGGTGTATGGTTGAGATTTACAAAACTGGTCTAACTAGCCTACAAGTTTGTAGCTAAGTGGTTTGACCAAGTGGCGACCCATACCCACAAATTTGGGCACATGGATATCATGGGATATGTTGTTATTATCTTATTCAAACTATCTTAGATCAAATCCAATATTTGGTGGAGGATAGATCCACGTGTTTAGGATCTAATATTTGTTGGTTGTAGATCCACTTGTTTAGGATCTGATCGCATCTTGTTGTAACTCCTTTTCCTTTTGTGAAGGAGAAGCTATATGTCTAAATATGAGAGGTTATCATTCAGTTAATAGTTCATAGGTTAAATAATTAGAGAGTTGAAGGAAGAGAAGAGAATGATCATTGTAAGCATTTTGATGTTGGAATAAAGAGCTTGTTGTTTCAAATCAAGAGATCTCTACGGTAGTCCTTCTTGGCAGTATATGCCAAGAG
>SNQJ01S0034398.1:74413-90242 GCA_010110895.2 Picea sitchensis | reverse complement strand
AATTTCGCTCATGGGCTAATTTTCCATGGTTTTTCCAAAAATGAGATTCGCTATTTTAAAAATGATTCACCCAAATTCTATAGGATAAAATTATTTTACCTTAAAAATCGCCAAAATTTTATAAAAACTATATAAAATACTTATAAATTTGAATATTTTTTAAAAAATATCGTCAAACATTTATAGTTGACATATGAAGGATTAGTAATATTCGCCAAGGTTTCTACATTTTAAAATAATTTTCCATCCTTAAAATCATCTGTGGTTTGGTCTAGTATAGACCATGGGAAACATCAAACTACCAACAGCGTTGACATAAGAACATGGGGCATGTTCTCTACCTATTCCTATGTCTTGGGGCACTATTTTATAGATAACTTGCACATATAGGACATAGGAACCTTGGCCTATTTACATTTATGCATATTAAACCTCTGTAAAATTGTCTTAACGTACTTCCTCTAATTTAAACAAAGTTTCCTATCCACACTATTTTTTTTTATCTCCATGACCAAAATAAAGTTTGTAGCACCAAGATCCTTCATGTCAAACTTAGAGAATAGTTGAGACCTGACCTCCTTGATGATATCTTTGTTGTTTTCTATTAGCAACATATCATCAACATACAGTGTTACATAAATAAAGTGATCACCAAATTTCTAGGAATACACACATTTATCAACCATACTTCTCACAAACACTAATCCAAGTATGTAAATATCAAACTTTTGATACCAAATTCTCGGGGATTGCTTTAATCCATATCGGGACTATTTCATATTGCAAACTAGCTCCTTCTTACCCTTCGTTGTGAATCCTTTAGGTTGTTTTATGTAGATTTCTTCTTCCAAGTCCTCATGTAGAAATGGTCTCTTTACATCCATTTGTTCTACTTCAAGATCAAATGATGTAGTAAGAGATAATAGAAATCTAGTGGAATTCAACTTTTTAATAGGAGCAAAAATCTCACCAAAGTCAATTCCCTCCACCTGGAACTATCCTTTTGCTACCAACAGAGCCTTGTACTTCTCCACTTTTCCTTCTACTTAAGCTTCTCCTTGAATACCCATTTTCTACCAATAGGTTTTCTTGCATTGGGAAACTTGACCAAGTCCCATTCTCATTTTTGTCCATGGTTTCCATTTCTCCAACCATTTCCTTCATCTAGAGTTTATCTTCCCCAAAATTAACCACCTCTCTAAAAATTCGAGGATCATCATCAATAATAGATCAAAATAAGGTAGAATAAAAATTAGGTGGACTTTACCTTTATTTTTTCCTTCTTGCTTGACAATACTCCCCAATATTGAGGTATATAGTTTCTCCTCTTCATTCGATTCATCTAACTTATATTCATGTGTTGAGTTGAATTCTCCAACTCAAGTTATATTCTCTAGTTCTCCTTCTCTTGGTTCATCTTCATGCTTGGGAGTACTCTAAACTTATATGGATATCACATTACGAATGTAAACAAACTTCCTTGTTACTGGATTCCAAAGTTTGTATCCTTTTATTCCATCTTTATAACCAATAAAGACACATTTTTCTACTTTGTTTTCTATCTTGCTCCTTTTCTCCTTGGGAACATGCGCATAAGCATCATAGCTAAAAACTATGAGATGTACAAGAGAGGGTTTCTTACAATTCCATGCCTCATGAGGATTCTTGTCAACTAGTGTTGATGTAGGTGATTGGTTAATTAGATAACATGTAATATCTACTACCTCTATTCAAAATTTCTATTATATGCACGCAACATTTAGCATACTTCTTTCATTTTTCATCAACATCATATTCATCCTTTCTACAACTTTATTGTATTAAGGTGTGCATGGAGTTGTATAATGATGTGCTATTCTACACTATTCATAGAATTGCTCAAAATATTTCTCATAGAACTCTCCTCCATTATTTTCCCTCAAATTTTCTATTTTCTTCTTTGTATGGGTTTGTACAAGAGCCTAAAACTCTTTGAATTTACCAAAAACCTCAAATTTATTCTTCGAGAAATACAACCATGTTTTCCTAGAGAAATCAACTATAATTGAGACCTAGTATAGATATCCTCCCATAGATCAAATATCTTTACCACATTTCCATCATATCCTTAAAGTTTTTCCTAAATATTTAGATCTACCTCTAGTTTTAAATGTACCCCCGTAAGACTTATTTTTATTCCTATTTTTCATGTGGATCAATCAACTCATGAGAAATATTCTACACAAATTGTGTGAATTAAAATCTTGGATTGAATTTGTATTAAGCCAAATGCAAGCTTATATATATTTACATCAAGAAAACTACCTTGACAAACTTGGAGAAAGATGCTCAACGAGCTCCTAAGAAATAGAAACTAAATGTTATAATAGATATAGTTGGAGTGAAGATCTCAAGTAGCCGTGAGAATAGAAAACCAAAAGGAAACATGAAAACAAACCAAAATAATAATATAATTTCTGCACACAACATAAATAATAATGTGATACACATGCATACTCAGTAATAAGAATCCCAATCATATCCTAAGAACTAAAAATCCATATAATTCATTCCAACAACAAAAGCATTGGCCTCCAATGCTTTTAGAAGACAGAGAAAGTGTTTTTGCATCTGATGCTAAGAAATCTAATGAGCTTAATTCGGTAGTTGGCAATGGAGTCACTCTGGATTTTGTCCACAACGGATAGGGTTTAACCCTGGCCACTCGTGACCCATGGGTGTTGGCTCTGGTGTCCTCTCTCCAGCCTCCCTCGATGGCCATGGAGGAGGATTCAACCATTGTTGTTGGTGCCCCGATTCATGGGATCGTTCCTTCCATTTACGTGCCTAGGTCGGCTTCTGTCATGCAGTCTCGTGCTTCTTTTCGTGATACTGTTCAAAGAGTTTATACTCCCTTGTCTTCGTCTTTTTGGTTCAGGAAGCCCCATCTATTGTCATTCCCATGGGACAAGATGTTGATGAAGAGGAGGAATATTACAGATTTGTGAGTTTGATTTTTCGCTTCAATGGTTTTTGGCCAAAGTTAGCAGATCTTAACAATTGGATCTCTACTATGTGGATCCCTATCATGCAACAACAAGCTTTCATTCATCCTTGTGCAAAAAAAAATTCATTGTTGAGTTTGAAATTCAGGAAGATCGTGATCTGATCTTCAACTCAGGTCTGGGTTTTGCAGAAACTTAGGTTTTTGCATGAAACCCTAGTCTCCTTCTTTCAATTTAGCTACTAACATTATCTCCTTAACCCCAGTTTGGGTGAGACTTCCTAATCTACCCCTGCATTTTTGTGGTTTTCCCCCTATCAAAGCCATTAGCTCGGTATTAGGAAAGTTCCACTTCACAAGATGTAAAACTACGATGAAAAGCACCTCTACTTATGCCTGTATTTGCGTGGAAATGGACTTCAATAAAAGATTCCCAGTTGAAGTTATTCTTACCAGTAAAAAATATTCTTGGCCTCAGAAACTTGACTATGAGAGAATCTCCTTGCATCGCAGATCTTGTTTTGAAATAAGTCATATTGCATCCCATTGTACCAAAGGGTCCAGGAAGATCAGAAAGCATCGGAAATCCACTTTGTGGATTGGATCTAATTATGGCCATCAAGTAATTTCAAAATCTTGCAGAGAGCCTCCATAAGACAATGAAAATCCTTCTCAATAAAATCCCCTTATTCAACACACTCTGTTATCTCAAGACTTGTGCCAAAACTCCACTCAGAAGCCAGAGAAAGAGGCATCTTCCCTTCATGACTCAAATCAGGGACTTCGGATACAGAAATCCCCTTAGTCATCGGCATGCTGGGAAAATCAGACTGATATTGTTGAGGTTTCGGGTCAATAAAAACAAGAAGCTTCAAATCAAGAAAATCTAGGTATCATAGTCATTACAAATGGAAAATCTAGGTATCATAGTCATTATAAATGGTCCAACGTCTACAAATGAAGTTTAGATGGTAGTTGGAAAGTAGAATAAAGTCCATGTAACATCACATATAATGGTAACACGAAGTCAGGCTCGCAATTCAGGCAAAAAGGTGATCTCTTCCCCAACAAGTTAATTTAGATGTAGTGTCTCTTCATGTTTATCCTCGGAGTCTTTTTCCGAGTGTATTTAGTAAGGTTGTTCTATGTGAAGATTTAATTTGAGTATTTGAAAAATTCATTAGTAGTTTGTAGTAGTTTTCTATTTGAGGCCTCGGGTTGGCTCAAATCTTTCAAGATTTTGTAACTCCTTCGCGGTCTTAATTGCAACTTTTTTTATAATAAAAATTCTCAATTTCTGTTAAAAAAAATGGTTAAGACATGAGTTGAAGGAGGATGAATAAAAAAATCTGCCACCATATATATATTTCCCTTTTTGTACTTGATAACCAAACGAAATTGTTGGAAATATAATTCCCATTTCATATGTCTAGCTTCTTCAATTTTTCTTTGGGATTGAAGAAATTGTAAAGGTAAATGACAAGTATGCACAATTATTTATTTTCCCATGAGATCGTGTCTCTAGTATTTGAAAGATNGAAATTGTTGGAAATATAATTCCCATTTCATATGTCTAGCTTCTTCAATTTTTCTTTGGGATTGAAGAAATTGTAAAGGTAAATGACAAGTATGCACAATTATTTATTTTCCCATGAGATCGTGTCTCTAGTATTTGAAAGATTGAACTAATACATACAACTCTTTATCATAAGTGGATTGTTTTCTTTTGGATTCTAAAAAGGTTTTAGAATGATAAACCATTATATGACCATTTTGCGTCAAAACTACTCCAAGTGCAAATTGTGAAGCATCAACCTCATCGTCAAAAGGTTGTGAGAGTACAGGTACAAAATACAAATTTTATTTCTAGGTACTAAAAGCATTAAAATGATCTTTTGTCCACTGAAAAACAACATTATCCTTTGTTAATCGATTCAAAGGAAAGGCAATTTCTAAAAAACCAAAGATGAATTTATAGTATAAGTTTACAAGACCAAGAAAACTCCTTAACTCGTTGACAATGGAAAGAAGAGGCCAATTGAGGAGAGATTCAACCTTAGTAGGATCCTCTCTAATTCCATGTGCATCAATGATAAAACCCAGATAAGAGCTTGATGTTTGAGCAAAATAACACTTAGACATATTAACACGACTGATTTTGCTGAAGTATACAAAGAACCTGCTCCAAGTGTTGGAGACATGCCTTCCAAGTTTTGAAGAATACAAGAATATCATCTAAATATATCATAACAATTTGATCAAGTCAATCTCTGAAAATATCATTCATTAATATCATAAAGGTAGTAAGGGCATTGGTGATCCCAAAAGGCATAACAAGCCACTCAAAATGACCCATTTTGGTTTTGAAAGTTGTTTTCCAAGTATCTTCTCCTTGATCCCTAACCTGATGATATCCACCTTTAATATCAATTATAGTGAAGAAGTGTGTGCCATGAATGATCAAGCAAATCAATAATGTGAGGAAGTGGATAACGATTCGTGATGGTGATTTTATTTAATGCCTCTAAATCAACACAGAGACAGTAAGTCCCATCTTTCTTAAGTACAATAAAGATTAGTGCTGCACAAGGAGAGATACTTGGATTTATGAAACCTTTAGACAATGATGTCTAAATCTTGAATTTTCCTTTTAATTTGATCACTTTGAAGCATTGAAGTGTGATACAAGGCTACATTAGGAAGAGAGAGCATGAATATTATTGATAACTCTATGTGGACCAAGTGTTGTAGGTTCCTGGAACACATTTGACTAAAACTGTAAAAGCTTATTAAGGTTTGGATGTGGTTTAGAAATTGTGATATTTTCTTTCTTTTCATGAGATTGATGGCTTGAGAAGATTAATGTCAGTGTTGTTGCTTGATTAAATACTTTACAAGACTAATAATGATAGGTAGTTATTATTAATTAAAAATATTTTTTATAGTAAAAGATCGATGATCTAAAAAACTATGATATTCTGCTCGCACAAAGCCCTAACCCTAGCCCTGGTTCGGTCCATGCTTGCAACCGCCATGGTCGGGGTCACCCCCGAGCCCCCCTTCTTTCGATGCCGAAGTTGCAGCCTTTAAGCAATTGATCGACTCTCTTGGGAATCCATTATTTCGCCCCACTCATACTCAGTTTGTTAAAAGGTTAGACTCGATCCCTAAAGTTGTGATCCCCAAAGTTGTTGTACCATATCCCTTTCCTACGCTTCAAAAGGGATTATCGGCCAATTTACAGGACTGTGACCCTCCCTTGGATAGGTCGACCTTTGGATTTCTCAGAACTAGCAGCCTCTAATCAATGGGAAAATAAGCATCTTCTTTTGTGGTAAGGGTTTTTACATTTTTACTTTGAGCTCCAGGAAGATCGTGATCTTATTTTCCGCAATGGTCCATATTTCTACGGCATCAGAGGTCTCTACCTAAACCATTGGACCCCGGATTTCAATCCAAAAAGTGATATCCCTACAGTGGTCCCAATTTGGGTGTGTCTCCCCCACCTACCTTTTCATTGTTGGGGGGATGATTCTTTAAAAAGTATTGGAGACGCAGTTGGAAAATATATTGATCAATTGGAACTCAAATTTGCTATGTTTTCATGCACTTGAATCTGTATTGAAGCATATCTGGAAAAAGGACTCCCCGAAGCTATAAAAATCACGTTGGATGACTGGAATCACATCCAAAAACTAGATTATGAACAGATCCCTTTTAAATGCAAGATCGAACTTCGTCCAAAGGGGAAAAGTAGAACCCAAATAATTCCTTTGAGATTCTAAGTGAATCCTCAGCATGATCTATAAGGATCATTGATCCCATGCTTATGGTCTCTCTCGAAACAATTCCCCCTACGCAAGAAGTGGATCAGGTTGTGGAATAATCAAGAGATGAAGAAAATTTTCAAGAAGCAAACATGGAAGAAGTCTAGGAAATAGATCTACTAGTTCCTGCAGAACAAACCAAAATTAAAAAAACAATGTGGGTAGATATGGAAGAAGGTGAAATCATAACAGAAAAGATCAGAAATTCAGGAAGGCGCACAAACAAATATGTCAGGGAATATTTTGATAACAAAGAAAAACCTCTTCGAAAGCAACACTCCATTGAAAGTTCACTCAATAATGCACAGAAAAAAGGCAGAAGCAGAGGAGCCGATCACCTTGTCTCAAGCAGATGGAACCCCTCCTCCCATCATCAATGAAACTCCTCTCATGGAATTGCAGAGGCTTCGGTAGTAACTCTAAGGTCGAAGCCCTCAGAGATCTTGTGAAAATAGAAAATCCCTTTGTAGTTACCCTCCAGGAAACAAAAATGGAGGACTCTTTAGCACTAGAACAAGCCAAGAAAGCTCTCCAATCAGGTTAAGGAATAGCCATCAGTTCAGCAGGATCTTCAGGAGGTATCTTGACCCTCTGGGATGCACAATCTTGGGAAAAAGAGGTAACTCAATGTGCAAATCATTGGATTCTTACAGTTTTGAAACACAAGGAAAATAACACAAAAAATTCCCTTATAAATATCTACATGCCAAATGCATACCCTGATAAGACAGATTGTTGGACCTCCTTGTTTTAAATTTGAGATTCTTTGGATATGTCCTCAATAGTGGTGGGAGGGAACCTTAATACCTATCTCTCCCAGGAAGAAAAGAGGGGCGAAAGTCAGGTGAGAGATCCCCAAAGTGAAAAACTTATAGATCTTATCTCTGATTGGGATCTTCAAGATATCCACCCTCAAAAAGGGAAATTCACCTAGAATAATTGATGGGTAGGTCTGAATCATATAGCAGCCCGACTGGATTGCTTCCTCATCAACAACAAATTTGTTCTCTCCCCTTTAATCATTTCCTCTTCTATCATTCCTTCCACCATATCTTACCACAAACCCATCTCCCTCCATTTTTACCATCCCCAAAAATTTGGTCCTTTTCCCTTAAGATTCAACCCCCTTTGGCTTGATTCCCCCTCTGTTCCAATTCTAGTTCATCAATCCTATTCTTCTCCTTTCAATGGTTCTCCAAAACTTTTATGGGAAATCAAGCTTAAAGCAGTCAAACTGGTGCTTAAAGAATGGGATAAAACAACCTTTATTCCCCCTAATAAATAAAGGTAGCCTAGACTCTCTGAATTAACAAAAATTCAAAAGAAAATCAAGAATGAAGAACCTGGGAAGCTTTGATTGGGGAAAAAGAAGCTTTTCAAAATCTACACTCTGCAATGAGACGAGAAGAAGACTAGAGACTAAAATCCATGAGTCTGTGGTTAAAATATAGGGATTTGAATACCTCGTTCTTTCACAAATAGGCTCAACAAAGAAGGAAAAAAAACATAGTGTCAAAAATCCAAACAGAGTACGGACAAACCCTTGAAAACTTCAATCAAATCAAATGGGTAGCAAGCCATCATTTTGCATATTTTTACTCTCAAAGAAATCAAGAATAAAATGAAATAGCTACCTAGGAAATGTTAGAACATATTCCACATCGAATAACAGCAGAAGACAATGAGTTTCTAACTCAAAAGATTTCAGAGGAAGACATTCTTCAATCCATCAGGAGCCTTGATCAAGATAAGGCTCCAGGCCTAGACGGTTATTCCATCAGATTCTATAAACACTTATGAATATTAATTAAGCATCATATCCAACGCATGCCAAAATACACCCTCTATAAAAAGAAAGTAGGAGGAGCTACCAATTCAACATTCTTAGCTCTCATCCCAAAGGAAACGAACCCTTCTAATTTCTCAAGATTCCGGCCAATATCCTTGTGCAAATCCTCCTACAAAATTCTTACTAAGATTATTGTCTAAATAATAAAACCCCTCCTCTCGAAACTGGTCTCAGATAATCAAGGTGGATTCATGGAAAACAAGAAAATTACAAACAATATTATTTTAGTTCAGGAAGCTATTCATTCCAGCAGAAAGTGCAAAGACAAAGGAATGGTTCTCAAACTCGATATGGAAAATGAATTTGATCGTGTTAAGCACTCCTTTATCTACAAGGTTTTAGAAAGATATGGATTCTCCTCAGAATTCATAGATTGGGTGAAGACTTGTATTGGCTCCCCTTGGATATCCCTGATGATAAATGGTCGATCATCGCACTTCTTCAAATCTAGCAGGGGTCTCANAGGGTTGTCTCTTGTTGCCCTCCTTTTATATTCTTATGGTTGACTCTTTAAGTTGCAAACTGGAAGAGGAGCACAAATTGGGGCGCCTCCCATGGATTCAAATTTCTCCAGCAGTTAAAGCTATAAATCATTCTCAATTCGCAGACGACACTCTTCTCTTAGGAGCCACCTCTCCCATTATCGCCAGAAGATTCAAACAAATTCTGGACAGCTTCTTAATAGCTTCAGGAGGGAAAATAAATATCAGCAAAATAAGAATATATGGATGGAATATACCAGGGCACTAGCAAGACATCATCTCTAGAATTTTTGGATTTCCAATAATTGTAAATTGGAAATCCTTCATCTATCTTGGCATGATTGTCTTTCAAAGTGCATCCTCCTCACTTGATTGGAAATCAGTCTTGGACAAATTAGTTAGCCAGATTCAAAGTTGGGGAGCTCGCTGGTTAAACCCAGTAGGTAAAATCGTTCTTATCAAATCTGGTTTGTCTGCTCTAACTATTTTTTAGTGTGCAGGGCTTTTAGCACCCAAAGGAATCCTCAAAAAAATATCAAAATCTCTCTAAGGTTTTCTTTGGGAAGGTGGGAAAATAAACACAAAAAAAATTAATCTTGTCAATTGGGAAACGGTATGTCAACCCTCAGGAAAAGGTGGCTTGGCCTTTTGCAACCCCTCTCTTATGAATATAGCTCTGGGAGCAAAGTTGGTTTGTCGTCTCATCTCCGACTCTTTGGATTGGTGGAAGCAAGATATCTTAGCCAAATACATTGGCTCCCCAAAAATCCGCAGTCTATACATCGCCCTTCTCCCTTCAAAAGGCTCCTCTATTTAGAAATTGATAAGAACAACAGCTCCTCCGATACAATCAAATATTTTCTAGACTCCTAGGAATGGCGCCCTCATCAATGTATGGACAAACAGCATTTTGGGAAAGATACCCTTGGAAAAAATTAAAATTGTTTAATCCTATTAGACTCTGGTGTCTTTCCAATGGATTATCCAAGCTAAAGGATTTCTCTAAATGGACAGCAGCTAGTCTATGGCACACTTGGAAATCTCTATCACCTCCTTCTCATCTCCTCTCGCTTCTACCCACCCTCCTTGATCATCTCTCTGGCTTCACCCCTTTAAACTTACAATGCAGAGATGCTTGTTATTGGGGATCATCGAAATACTCAGTCAAACAAGGATATGCTAGTCTTCTCTCGGATATCCTTGGGCCACCTCCCTCAAAGATCTGGTATTTTGTGTGTTATAGACCCTCTCTTCCAAAAATTAACACCTTTATCTGAGACGTGGTACACAGCAAAATTCTAACAACTGAAAATCTCCAAAAGTGAGGCATCGATGATCCATCCAGATGTGCCCTATGTATGGCTTATGAGGATTCAATTCAACATTTGTTCGATTTGGTACCTCATGATCGCCCCTCTTCGATATATTTTCCACCCTCCTTCCAACTAGAATGATATGTTTGTTCATTGGAAGAAAAGATATGCTGGCAGCTTCAATAAAAAACTCCTTTTTGCAAGTCCCTAGAGGCAAACTCCAAAGTTCATCTACTGGGGAATTTGGTTAGCAAGAAACAAGGCCATTTTCCAAAATAAAGATTATTGCACAAGTTTGTGGTCTCATTTCAGAATTTTTTACTATTCAAAATAAACTTCATGTTAATAAATCCCCACTTAGAGACTCATAACAGATTTGGATAACTAGCATCTTAAGCAATCGCCCCGCCATTTTCACCCACCCAATGTCAACACATTTCAAATGGAAATTGAGATTGTCCAATCAAGACTTCCTTCAATGG
This sequence comes from Picea sitchensis, assembly GCA_010110895.2. Taxonomy (NCBI): domain Eukaryota; kingdom Viridiplantae; phylum Streptophyta; class Pinopsida; order Pinales; family Pinaceae; genus Picea; species Picea sitchensis. The sequence continues at coordinate 79,306 of SNQJ01S0034398.1, read as the reverse complement.
AAATATCAGCAAAAATATCTCATCTTCTTTTTTGATGGAGCTTCGACAGGAAACCCAGGGGCGATAGGTGTTGGGGGAGTTGTCTTTGACTCTGAAGGAAATAAGGTCTTGGAATTTGGTTGGGGACTAGAAAACACCACTAATAACCATGCACAGGTCCTCACAGCCTTCATGGGACTTCATCTCATTCCAGAGAATAGATCTACAAGACTCACAGTTATTGGCGACTCTAATTTGATTATAAGGGGACTCTATAAATATCTCAAGACAACGCACCCCAATATCTCCAGAACTCTTCTTCGAATCAAAGATCTGGAAAACAAATTTGACAAAATTTCCTATTATCATGTGTTAGGAACTCAGAGCATTATTGTTGATTCCCTCGCTAAATAAGCAAAATCATTTGCATCCGGGCACTAAAAATAAATTCCTCATTTAGCCATGTTCCCATCCCCTAAGAAATTTGCACCGTTCAAGCCATCTCTCTTGAATGTTTTGTCGTGTGTGCTCTCCCTTCCCGGACACCCTCAACACGTCAACATGTGTCCCCTCCTACCTCCACGTGTCTTCACTTATCGTGAACTGCGTTTGTCATCTCACACGTCCCTCCTCATGGTTCGTCTGAAAACTATGATCTCTCCCTCGCGTCTTCATCTGAACACTTCGATCTTTCCCTCACGTCTACTCTGGTACTTGGTACTATGAAATCCTCCCTACACCCCTACTCTCATGATATAGAGATTTTGATGGTACACTTCCCTAACCTCACCTCTCGCTAGCCACTCACGCGCCTTTCACTTCATTTCCAACATGACTTTGGCTTTCAAACTTCACGACCTTCTACCTTTAGCTTTCCATGTTTCTATGAAAGGAGAGTGTTTGAATTTCAAAGGTGGTGTCTATGTTGGTTGTTTTTGGCTCTTACCTTGGCACATCTGGTTCGTAGTTTGTTCCCACCCCAACTTAATTATGTGGTGACACAATAGGGGAAATTTTTATTGTTCAAAGTGTTCCATAGGTAGGCTCTAGGATCAAATGCAGACACAACAGGAGGAAATCGCCCCTCTTAAGTTGCAAATTGAGCAGCGAGTGCAACAGCTATGGGCATAGGAATAGTGACACAATGCAGAAATGGCTCTTGTAATGAGAGCGGTCAATAGAAACTCTTCCCTCATCTTCTCTCTCTGTCAGTCTCAGCATCAGCATCAGCATGGCGTTTAGGAGTTAATTCGGCCCTCTACTTCTGCAGAGTCCAGAGCCTCAAATGAGGCATTTTGCCCATTCCAGTACGCAATTGTACCTCAAGCTTCAACAAAGGGACAAGAAGCGCCTCCAGACCCAAATGCAGGCCAGGAAATGGAGGTTCAACATCAGAACCAAGTAGATACAAGCCTACATTTAAATTAGTTAGTATTGTTAGAAAAGTTTTGTACCTACTTTGCTCTTTCGTCGCCATATTCCCGTGGCATTTTTGTATAATCAATAATAGCTTATAACATAACTACATGCATGAATAGGGCTAGAAACATCAAGTTTTTTTTATGCATTCTCTGTATATTGTTGTATTTTTGGCCTTTTTTGGAGAATTCCAAGCCCTTTCTATTTTAAAAATATTTGTTTTTGTTAAGAAAAAAAAAATTACAAGGCTACTTGCAAGTGGGTTACAAACATAGTTACTAACTTGATGACAACTCTATAGCGTTCCCATTTTTTTAGAGGTCATATTTAGCAGTTTATTTTACTCGTGTTTCAAAATATGGTACTACTAGTAGCAACCTTTTTTTTTCAAGTTAGTATTTTGACATTTTGTTGGGTATGTGTCATATTCTCTACATGACCAAGCCTAGTGTTAGTGTTGCACCGAGTGCACGAAGGGGTCACAGGGGGGCAGGATCTCGCGACGTGGGGTTTTAGAGGCAGTTCCCCCGAAAAAAAATGGTGGTTTTTTCATCTATTTTTTAGCGGTTTTTCAGCACATGGTTTTTGCCGATGGTTTTCTAATTTAATTAAGGAATTAGGGTTTTTTACTAAAATGGGTCAATCGATTAGGGGCTTTGGATGCTACGGGATCCTATATTTTTTTTTGTAAACAATGAAGATATATGATTAATAAAATATTAGAGTTGCAGCTCTAAACAGGTTGTTAGTTTTCCTGGTTTGGGTTTCCAGGGTAAAATCTTTGTGTAATGTGTGTGTGTGTGTGTCTTTTATGTTTTTATTAAGAATCTTTTTGCAGTAATTAATTGTACAAGGTTAAAATCTACACATTTTGAATCTTTTTAGTTATAAAGTATCAATGTTTTTTTCAAATGTTGTTTTTCCCATGTTTTTCATTATTTGTAGAAAATGTTTATTTTTATTTTTGTGTAATGGTGTATTTTCCTTGCTTTTTCAAAACATAAAAACAAAGTTATGAAAAAAAATTTAAAAAATGTAATCTTAAACAATATTGAAAATATCATTTATTTTTTCAAAGTCATTGTTTTTCATCAAATTATATGTTATTAATTGATTTAGGATACCATACATTTTTTTAAGAAAAAAAATATTTAAGATTTTCTATTATGTACAGTCAAAAAAGTACAAATAGATCACTAGGGGGTCTACCATGAAGGAAGCCAGACCCATGATCTAGTCTTTAAGCCACCACTTTCTGCCATTGTTATAGCTACTATTTCTCTACTTAGAGTATAAAGATCTGATATTACTTCAAACATAGACATATAATGATGTGAACTGGAAATAAAATTAATATGTTGCAACATAGTTGTAAGGATTGCAAAATCAAAACAAGACAAGACTCGGGCCTCAAACCTGAGAACTAGTTGCAAGGATGAGAGGCTCCTTTCCCTTCGCATCTTTATGGTCAAACCCTGTAGTCGACTAGTCATTTTCCACCATGATTGGCTTCTCCTTGGATCCCGCAGAGCTAGAGGTTCCTTCCGGCTGGCTTTCAGGCTCTCACGATTCCCCCTTGGGATGAACCTGAACCTAGCCTCGAACTGTTATTTGCACAAGAGCTCAAACTTTCCCTCAAATATGTGAATGGCATGTAGGGTGGCCATGTTCTCCTCTTATTCCTTCTCCAATTCCTGGCCCACCAGAGCTTTCACTATCTAGTATGTTTCTACTAGCTTGAAATATAAGATATCTCGAGATGCGAGTAGACTGAGTCAAGAACCTATTGATCTACATTATTTGATCAATGTTAGTGTATATAGATCCATCCTTAGTCTTATACTTTTCCTCTTATGTTTCTTGTATATTCTATACTTAATTGTTTTTCCCTTTAAAAAGTGAGTTACAGATCAGGCTACCACCAAGTCCGTAGGTCCACAGACCTGCAAGTCTATACTTAGTCACTTTTCTTACTTAATGATCTCGACACTTATCCATTTTTATTTGTTGTGGGAGACCAATCCACTCCTCATCCCGCAAATACCCATGTCTTGCAACCTGCAAACCTACAGCATTTGAAACAACACCTTCTATTTCTACATCATGCATAATGCACTGGTTACATTTTTCATACTTAACTAATTTCTTGAATGTGGATGTGGAACACCCCTTCATTTCCATTTACCTTTCTCCCTAGTCCAACAATCCCACATCCTCCAAAATGACTAGATCACTTATGCAACCTGTAAAATCAACTTTTCTTATACTTATCTTATTTCATCAATGTGGATGTGGGAGTCCCTCTTATTTCTCTTTTCTTTCACCATACTCACAGTCCAACATCTGGAAATCTCATATTTATCATATTTCACTTTTCATTCCTCACTTTGCACCTCCATACTTAACCATTTTTCATGTTTCCTGACATCATATCACCATTCCTTATAGCATTTACTTCCCCACCACCACGTCAGTTGTCACTTGTGTGAGATTAATACCATTATTAAGTGGCATGAATTATGTAAAATATTTACAATAAATCCAAAAACGAACAATGCAAACTAGCAACTTTGAAATAAGAGCTACAACAGTTGATACTTAAGGCAATACGTGGTAAAATAAATAAAGGATAAAATTCCCTATTGTAAAATGATTATATTGATAGGAGTACCACGTATTATTTAAAAAGGAAATTAGTGTAAATATATGTCAAATAAAAGGAAAGACTTATATTACAAAGACACTTTCAACACTCTCGGACATGAAGACCACCAATTCTAATGGTCACGGGCATATAAGTGGTATTTTTCTCTTCCCCCTACAGAGAAGAAATTAAACAAGGTCTAGAGGTCATGCATTGCATTGGTCGGTTGTGTATCTAAGGTATTAGATTTCAAATAACGTGTACTTTGGTGTGCCTATAAGTTTGACACGGAGTGAATAATTATTCAAATACAAGGGAAGTTGCCAAAAAAAAATCCCCTTCAATATTCAGGAGGATGTTGTGACTTCTAGACCCCACTATTATTTTTAGGAATGCAGAAGCAAATGAGTTTCTCAAAGAACAAGGAGGATTAAATATTCTTGAAAGTTATCTCACCAGCCCAAGAATTGACATCAATTCCTCTCAGGTCAAGGTAAGTTTTATGAAGTATCCATATAAAGAGTTTGCCTGGATTTTCACCAAAATAATTGGACTAGAGTCCATCGTCTCTATGCCAAAATAAATTGTGTACATTCTCCATCATGTTATTCATGAAAACTCCATGATTGACTCAGCTCGCATCATCTCAAACGATATTTCGTTTCATTTGGGGGGCCTAAGAAAAATTTAAAAATTCTACATGACTTTGTATTTGGTCTTTATTATTGTTTACTGTCACATATTTGAGGACTTTCCTAGAGCAAGAAATGTTGATTTTAAGAAGGAACCAGCTTTTGTCTAGTAACCAGTTTTATGGAGGTATAAATCCCCATATAATTTTTACGTGGTCC
>SNQJ01S0034398.1:56129-70267 GCA_010110895.2 Picea sitchensis | reverse complement strand
CGTCAAGGTTGTCACTAGAAGTTGCATCCTTTCTCTCCGAGAAAGGAGTTTTTGAAACTTTGGAGAAATTTGGTCTTTTGCAATTGTTTGGGTTCTAGGGGAAACCCTTGTTGTTACCATTCTATCTATTTGATCGACTTTTTTTCATTGAAGTATGTAGACATTATAAGTATGGGCACACTTTTTCAATGAGAAAATGAAGAAAGAATTTATTCCATTACGATGGAGGGTTGGAGAGATAGTTTTCAATCATATCTCTCATTTAGATTAATTTTCTATTCAATTCGATCACCTTAATAGGAATCCCAAGCCATCAAGGGTTTCGATCCTAAAAATTCATTTTTTGATCATATGTCCTTATTCAGGTATTCTTCCTATTTTAGTAAGTCAGAGGAATTCGAAGAAGGAGGGGGAGAGAACCATAATCTACTTGAGGCCTCTATTGAAGAAACCATAAATGATATGGAAGAATTGGAAAGCACTCATGAGTGCTACAGGTAGAGAGGCAGAGAGAGAACCAATAAGAACCCCAATTCATTGAATGTGTTGTCGCAAGAGTTGACTCTAGGTTGTAATAGAGTCAAGCCTTAGCACATTTTAAATAAAATAATAATTGTTGATTGATCAGTTTTTCGGAGGATTCTAGAACTAGGTATGAACGAGCATTTCAATCATTACAAATCAGAAATAAAGAGGCATGACCTCGTCTACTAAATCCTTTAGATCATAAGCGTGGATAGAGGATGTGGGAAAAAAAACTAAAAATGAAGAACCAGGTATCCAATTCTGAAAAATCTGGTCTTCCTTTCAGTAGAAGAATGACAATGATTTCAAATATTTGGGCATAGGTTTTGTCTCACTCATAGAAAGACAGAGGAAAAACTGTGAACAAATAAAACTTGTAAATTGGGCAAAACAATTAAGATGCAGGTCTGGTTTTGCTAATAGCAAAACAGAGGAAAAACTGCACTTGAAGGAATTCTTTTAATTAGCCACAACAGAAGTTTCACTGAATGGTAACCTTTACAAGCTGAATAAATGAATGACAGAAGTTTCACTGAATGGTAACCTTTACAAGCTGAATAAATGAATGAGTTGAAGAAAGAAGATTAATGAAAACATGAGAAACAAAACACGGGGAAAAACAAGATTTAACTCAACCAGGCTTAGAATCTCTTTGCTTATGTCCTGTATTTCGCTGAAAGAAATTGGCATTACAAACCCAGCCCAAAAAGGCTCTCGGGTTGTTCCCCCTCCTTTAGATTAAAAATGATAATTTTTATAGAACATTACAATTGCCTAGTTTTCACCATCCTATCGGGAACAAACATATCCATACATCCAAAACAAATTTGAATTAGTTGCGAGGAATCTGGACTAATCCAACAATCTTTTAGATTTGTTTACGAAGATGGGATCTAATATACCCTGCCACCTATCCTACTTTCATGTTTTGAAATGCAGGATCTAGCCCTTTGAGAATTGATTCGATGCCTTAGAATTTTTAGTTGTTGTCATATGCCCTCAAATCTGGAGATATGGAAATAATTACTCAACTGCCAGTTAATCTTGATGTTGATCCTTTGCTGCCACTTGTTTACTGGGTATGTTGCCCAGCTTTTGTTTTCGAGAATCCTTATTACTTGATTCATTTCCAAGTGTTATGTTCATTCATTGTCTTCATGCCTTGCGAGGTTGGTTTTGCTTTGAACAACTGATGCTTGGATATTTGGATTTATTTGCCAAAAATATCTCTTTTGTACTCAATTGATGCCATTAAATCTAGAATTGGTCGATGAGGTTCCTCTGCCACTTGTGCATTTGCTGCCTGAAAATACTCAATACTGTAACTTGTAATTAGAATGAGGATAGATAAGGCATGCTCAAATCATGTTTGTTTCTTGATTTTGTGTTTGAAATTTAAAAACAATCTTCCATTGTCTGCTTGGAAATGTTGGAAAGAGTTCAACACCAATTGGCTAATATTGAGATGCTCTGCCACATGTTTTAAGTATCCACTGTTGTCCAATGTGCTTATTGTGCTCTTTTCCATTCCTTGCCCAGAATTGGATGCAAGACTTATCTTTGTGCACTTGTATGCAATCACCATCAAACTCGTACTCAGCAGTAATTTCTTTCCCTTTCATAGATTCCCAAGTAGCGTCAATAGAATTCATTTGCTTGAAGTGTTGACACTTGATCGGCTTGCCTACAACAAGATCCTGGCACAAATATCGAACAGAATGATTGTGTAGATGTAAGCAAACATTATTTAAATCTATACACGATGCCATCATGTCCCAAGCGTCAGGGTCGATCTCATCAAGAATAGAATTTTCTCCCAACTCAATCCTGATATCCGTTATAATAATGCGCAAAACCCAATTCATCTCCCCAACAGTAGTCTTCTAAATAAGATCCCTTAAAATAGAACCCTTTGCTTCCCTGGTAGTGGAGATGGTAAGGCAATCTAAGAGAGAATTAAATGCAGGATTGGAAAGATCCATGCATGGTCTATGTTGTTTTTCTTTTGCCATAACCTTAGTATATAATTAAACGCCCTGCAGTTCCTGTTTTTTCCATAACCTTAGTATATAATTAAACGCCCTGCAGTTCAAGCCAGGAAAAATTATTTCTGTATAATGATGATGTAGATTGCCAAGCTCGGATTCTTGTCCTTTCGCAGGGAATTCAGTTCTGTGCCTCGTGTTGGACATAGCATGGTTCCTCTCCTTGGTGGCTTGGCGCTTGGTGCTCAGACTGTCAATACCTTTGTTGATTGGTTGTGAGTTGTAATAATCTGATACAGAGACAGCACACCTGTAACAAAATTTAAAACAAAGGAACCTTACCCATGGAATCCTGACTTCGGGCATTTGGGCTTCTGGTGAAATGAGAAGTCACAAGTTGAAATCACTCGGTGATCAAATCTTTCGAAGTGGAACCTGGCGCTCGGAACGGTGAGAAAAACGGAAATTGGTGAAAGTTTAAACATCAGGGATATTTGAAGACCCGAATTATCCGACTTGCGTTGATCAGGGTGAAATATGGACAGTCGAATGATGTTCAGAAACAAAAAGAAGTCATCACTCCTCTAGCAGTTTCCAGTAGAAGTGACAATGGAGTAACATCAGAAGCAAACGGTCCTAGACCTCTTCATTACTTTCTCCACTAAGAATTGCAGCTCAGACTATAGCACCATAAGCAAAGTTTCACCAGGGTTGATACACTTACAAAGCTCCTTTCCATTAAAGAAATCCTGTAACAATTATTGCACCTTGGGGAAACGGGTAGATCCTCTCCCAAGCACGACATCATATACAATGATCTTATCCATCTTGGCATCCCTCAAACACTTCTTAATAGGTTGTTCTGAACCTCCTACGCCTGGGCACCAATGAACTTAGTCGACGCGTAGAGTATGAACAACGCCCTTTGTAGACTCTCTTCCTCTTGCCTTGTGGCTATAGTGCTTGTTCACCAGTGCTGGCTTGCGGAATGGTTGCATTCGATGCTTGGAAACTGGCTTTATTCGGCGCTTGACTCTTGCTTTATTCAGCGTTGTCGATGCTTGGACAGATGGTGCATTAGAATTATATTTTAAAACCCATGGGAATTATCCCACATCCAGCAATAGAAGTGACTTTGCATTTCTTATATACATCTGTGTAAATAAATGTTATTGACACATAGTTCACCTCTTTTAGTCCCCTCTCGTGAGTTCCTCCTCCATGCGACTTGATGCATGGAGCTTGGGCACTCGGTCTCGGCTGACTTGTCATGTGTTGTGAGTTCGGCTGGATAGCATGGAGATTGGATTGGAAGAGTAGATGGACCAATAAAGTTTTATATAAAAGTATTTGATGCATAGGTTTGGCTCATTTTAATTTATTTTAAGAAACTTTAAAGTAATAAAATATTAATTTAAAAATTATATAAAATAATATAATTTTACATATAAAGAATTTGTAGTTTGGTTTTATAACTTGGCACTTTTAGATCTATTTCAAAAATCAAGGAATTGTGAACTAAGACAGATAGGAGACCTTGGAAAACTTTTAAATCTTTGAGATTTTGACAAATTGTGACGCAAGGATTTGATATTTTGACGGTAGAGAAGTTTGGCAAAAATGAAATAAGGTTTAGATTTTTATAGCGGCTAAAAAGTTTATGCCAGACGACACAATGATTTAAATCTAGCGCAACTTGACAAAAAAATTTGTCAAGGGACACAAATTTTGGATATTTCAACATTTGTTCTAACATAGGCTCCATCTAGGGATGGTGGTGCTTTCCTCAAGAAAGCACCAAGACCAGTAGACTATGTGCCTTCATCTATTGGGCTTAATTCGAATCAACCCCTGCCAAACCTTGAACCTCCCCTGTCATTTTACCTGTACCTGTTCTGAAATCAAAACTGCTTATTCTCTGCAATTGAAAAGGTTTTGCACAAGTTCCTCCATTATGGAGTCATTATGCTTTAGAAACTGAACCATATTGGATGCCAAATTGAGAAGCAAATAATTGAACTGAAATAAAACGAACTAGAAGGCTGAAATGAAAATGTTGATTTGGACAACTTCTTTATATGCATTGGCCCTACACTAATCAGGCGAAATTTCATTGATCGAGTAATATGAAATTTCCAATGGAGCTACCTTGCTTGCTGCTAAATGAAAGAATGAAAAGATAATAATTTTTTTGTAGTAAAGAATGAATAGGTAGCTTGCGCTTACTAATGAAGTTTGGTTGCACACAAAATGTTGCAATATTTTTGACCTCTTGAAGAAAATACACCAACCAAACAGCCACTAGATCATCAAAAGATAAAGAATTTTCAAAGTCAACCGATACCTCTTCCTGCTGACCAGGTTGTATGAAATTCCTTTGCACACTTTCTCCATTGTTGTGAGTTCGGCTGGATAGCATGGAGATTGGATTGGAAGAGTAGATGGACCAATAAAGTTTTATATAAAAGTATTTGATGCATAGGTTTGGCTCATTTTAATTTATTTTTAAGAAACTTAAAATAATAAAATATTAATTTAAAATTATATAAAATAATATAATTCTATGTAATAAAGAATTTTAGTTTGGTTTTATAACTTGGCACTTTTAGATCTATTTCAAAAATCAAGGAATTGCGAACTAAGACAAATAGGAGACCTTGGAAAACTTTAAATCTTTGAGATTTTGGCAAATTGTGACACAAGGATTTGATATTTTGACGGTAAAGAAGTTTGGCAAAAGTGAAATAAGGTTTACTTTTATAGCTGCTAAAAAAGTTTATGCCGCATAATAATAATGATTTAAATCTAGCTTAACTTGACAAAAAAATTTGTCAAGGGACACAAATTTTGGATATTTCAACATTTGTTCTAACATAGGCTCCATCTAGGATGGTACTTTCCAGCAGCACCAAGACCAGATTCATGTGCCTTCATCTATTACACTGAAATCAACCCCTCATTAAACCTTGAACCTCATTTTACCTCACTACTCAAACCAAAACTGCTTATTCCTTCAAGAATCAGGTTGTTTTTGGTACAAGTTCCCTCCATTGGATATGGAGTCATTATGCTTTAGAACGAAACCATATTGGATGCCAAATTGAGAAGCAAATAATTGAACTGAAATAAAACGCTGAACTAGAAGGCTGAAATGAAATGTTGATTTGGACAATTATTTATATACATTGGCCCTACACTAACCAGGTGAAATTACATTGATCAAGTAATATGAAATTTCCAATGGAGCTATGCAAATAGTGGATTACTTAACATACCTTGCTTGCTGCTAAATGAAGGAATGTAATGATAATAATTTTTTTTGTAGTAAAGAATGAATAGGTAGCTTGTGCTTATTGTTGAAGTTTGGTTGCACACAAAACATTGCAACATTTTGGACCTCTTGAAGAAAATACACCAACCAAACAGCCACTAGATCTTGAAAAGATAAGGAATTTTCAAAGTCAACTGATACATTTTCCTCATAATAAGTCAGATGAAATTCTCAGACACTTTCTCTCCATTGTTGTGAGTTCATCGATAGCATGGAGATTGATCGGAAGAGTAGATGACCAATAAAGTTTATATAAAAAGTATTTGATGCATACGGGTTTGGCTCATTTTAATTTATTTTTAAGAAACTTTAAAATAATAAAATATTAATTTAAATTATATAAAATAATATAATTTTATATATAAAAATAATTGTAGCTTGGTTTAATATAACAAAGGAAACTTGGTGTTTTTAAGACTCTTTTCAAAGATCAAGGAATTGTGAACTAAGACCAATAGGAGACCTTTGGAAACTTTAAATCTTTGAGATTTTAAAAATCAGGCTTCCAAGGATTTGAGATTTTGATGGTAGAGAAGTTTGGCAAAAATGAAATAAGGTTTAGATTTTTATAGCGGCTAAAAAGTTTATGCCAGACGACACAATGATTTAAATCTAGCGCAACTTGACAAAAAAAATTTGTCAAGGGACACAAATTTTGATATTTCAAGCAACATTTGTCTCAACATAAATTCATTCAGGGGATGGTGCTTTCCGTGAAAGCACCAAGACCGTAAGAGGACTATGTGCCTTCACCATTGGGCTTACCTCAACTCAACCTCACAAACCTTGAACCCTGCCATTTTACCTCACTGCTCAAAACCAAAACTATTCTCTCAAGAATCTAGTGTTGTTTTGGTACAAGTTCTCCATTGGGATATGGAGCCATGCTTAGAACCTGTTACATTGGATGCCAAATCTAGGTACAAATAATTGAATCAAATAAAAATTTAACTAGAAGGGCTGAAATGTTGATTTGGAAAACTTATTTATATAAATTGGCCCTACACTAATCAAGTGAAATTCCATTGATCGAATAATATGAAATTTCCAATGGAGCCATGCAAATAGTGGATTACTTAACATACCTTGCTTGCTGCTAAATGAAGGAATGAAAAGATAATAATTTTTTTGTAGTAAAGAATGAATAGGTAGCTTGTGCTTTTACTACTGAAGTTTGTTGCACACAAAACATTGCAACATTTTGGACCTCTTGAAAAAAAAATACACCAACCAAACAGCCACTAGATCTTGAAAAGATAAGGAATTTTCAAAGTCAACTGATACCTCTTCCTGCTGGCCAAGCTGTATGAAATTCCTTTGCACACTTTCTCCATTGTTGTGAGTTCGGCTGGATAGCATGGAGATTGGATTGGAAGAGTAGATGGACCAATAAACTTTTATATAAAAGTATTTGATGCATAGGTTTGGCTCTATATTTTAATTTATTTTTAAGAAACTTTAAAATAATAAAATATTAATTTAAAATTATATAAAATAATATAATTTACATATAAAGAATTGTAGTTTGGTTTTATAACTTGGCACTTTGTGGTCCATTTCAAAATCAAGGAATTAAGTGAACTAAGACCAATAGGAGACCTTTGGAAACTTTAAATCTTTGAGATTTTGGCAAATTGTGACACAAGGATTTGATATTTTGACGGTAAAGAAGTTTGGCAAAAAATGAAATAAGGTTTAGATTTTTATAGCGGCTAAAAAGTTTATGCCAGACGATACAATGATTTAAATCTAGCGCAACTTGACAAAAAAATTTGTCAAGGGACACAAATTTTTGATATTTCAACATTTGTTCTAACATAGGCTCCTTATCTAGGATGGTGCTTTCCCCGCAAAGCACCAAGACCCTGTATCATGCCTTCATCTGGCCAAGCGACCAAATCAACCCTCGCCAAACCTTTGAACCTCACATTTTACTCACTACCAAAACCAAAACTGCTATTCTCTCTCAAGAATCGAAAAGGTTGTTTTGGTAACAAGTTCCTCCATTGGGATACATGGAGTCATTATGCTTAGAACCGGAGCTTGCTATTGGATGCTAAATTGAGAAGTAAATAATTGAACTCAAATAAAATGAATCCAGGAAGGCTGAAATGAAATGTTATTTGGACAACTTATATACATTGGTCTTGATGACTAATCAAAGGAAATTTCATTGATCGAGTAATATGAAATTTCCAATGGATCCATGCAAATAGTGGATTACTTAACATACCTTGCTTGCTGCTAAATGAAGGAATGAAAAGATAATAATTTTTTTGTAGTAAAGAATGAATAGGTAGCTTGCATGCTTACTACTGAAGTTTGTTGCACACAAAACATTGCAACATTTTGGACCTCTTTGAAGAAAAATATTAATTCAAACCAAAATGTACCACTAGATCTTGAAAAAGATAGCAAATTTCAAAAGCCAACCGATACCTCTTCCCATACGTATGAAATGTCTTTGCACACTTTCTCCATTGTTGTGAGTTCGGCTGGATAGCATGGAGATTGGATTGGAAGAGTAGATGGACCAATAAAGTTTTATATAAAAGTATTTGATGCATAGGTTTGGCTCATTTTACTCATATTTTTAAGAAACTTTAAAATAATAAATATTAATTTAAAATGTATAAAATAATATAATTTTACATATAAAAGAATTTGTAGTTTGGTTTTATAACTTGGCACCTTTAGACTTATTTCAAAAATCAAGGAATTGCGAACTAAGACAGATAGGAGACCTTGAAAAAATTTATAGCTTTGAGATTTTGGAAATTTGTCAAGGATTTGAGATTTTGATGGTAGAGAAGTTTGGCAAAAATGAAATAAGGTTTAGATTTTTATAGCGGCTAAAAAGTTTATGCCAGACGATACAATGATTTAAATCTAGCGCAACTTGACAAAAAAAATTTGTCAAGGGACACAAATTTTGGATATTTCAACATTTGTTCAACATAGGCTCCATCTAGGGATGGTGCTTTCCAGCAAAGCACCAAGACCAGTAGACTATGTGCCTTCATCTATTGGGCGACCAATCAACCCTGCCACAAACCTTGAACCCCTCACACTTTACTCCTCACCTGCCTTAAACCAAACCGCTTATTCTCTCAGAATCGGTAGTTGTTTTGTACAAGTTCTCCATTGGGATATGGAGTCATTATGCTTAGAAACTGAGCCATATTGGATGCCAACAGAAGCAACATTATAATTGAACTGAAATAAAACTTAACTAGAAGGCTGAAATGAAATGTTGATTTGGACAACTTATTTATATACATTGGCTCCTACATCTGACCAAAGCAGCCCTCAATATCTAGTAATATGAAATTTCCAATGGAGCCATGAAAATAGTGGATTTCTTAACATACCTTGCTTGGTGCTAAATGAAGAAATGAAAAGATAATAATTTTTTTGTAGTAAAGAATGAATAGGTAGCTTGCTCTTACTGCTGAAGTTTGGTTGCACGAAAAACATTGCAACATTTTGGACCTCTTGAAAAAAAAATACTCCAACCAAACAACCACTAGATCATGAAAATATAAAGATATAAAATTCTTAAATTCAACTGATACCTCTTCCTGTTGGCCAAGATATATGTAATTCCTTTGCACACTTTCTCCATTGTTGTGAGTTCGGCTGGATAGCATGGAGATTGGATTGGAAGAGTAGATGGACCAATAAAGTTTTATATAAAAGTATTTGATGCATAGGTTTGGCTCATTTTAATTTATTTTTAAGAAAACCAAAAGGAATAAATATTAATTTAAAATTATATAAAATAATATAATTTTACATATAAAGAATTTGTAGTTTGGTTTTATAACTTGGCACTTTTAGAGTTATTTCAAAAAATCAAGGAATTGTGAACTAAGACAGATAGGAGACCTTGGTACTTTTAAATCTTGTATTTTGCAAATTGTTTGTAAGGGATTTGAGATTTTGATGGTAGAGAAGTTTGGCAAAAATGAAATAAGGTTTAGATTTTTATAGCGGCTAAAAAGTTTATGCCAGACGATACAATGATTTAAATCTAGCGCAACTTGACAAAAAAATTTGTCAAGGGACACAAATTTTGGATATTTCAACATTTGTTCTAACATAGGCTCCATACAGGGTTCATGAAATGTCTTCCTCTCTCGCAGCACCAAGTACAGTAGACTATGTGCCTTCATCTATTGGGCTAATTCAAATCAACTCCTGCCAAACCTTGAACTCATTATTTTAATTACCGTTTCAAACCAAAATCGCTTATTCTCTCGGGTGAATCGAAGGTTTTGTACAAGTTCCTCCATTGGGGATATATGGAGTCATTATGCTTAGAAACTGAGCCATATTGGATGCCAAATTGAGAAGCAAATAATTGAACTGAAATAAAACGCTGAACTAGAAGGCTGAAATGAAATGTTGATTTGAACAACTTATTTATATACATTGGCCCTAAACACTAATCAAAGGAAATTTCATTGATCGAGTAATATGAAATTTCCAATGGAACCATGCAAATAGTGGATTACTTAACATACCTTGTTTGCTGCTAAATGAAGGAATGAAAGATAATAATAATTTTTGTAGTAAAGAATGAATAGGTAGCTTGCGCATACTGTTGAAGTTTGGTTGCACAAAAAAATGGTGCACATTTTGGACCTCTTGAAGAAAATACACCAACCAAACAGCCACTAGATCTTGAAAAGATAAGGAATTTTCAAAGTCAACTGATACCTCTTCCTGCTGACCAAGTTGTATGAAATTCCTTTGCACACTTTCTCCATTGTTGTGAGTTCGGCTGGATAGCATGGAGATTGGATTGGAAGAGTAGATGGACCAATAAAGTTTTATATAAAAGTATTTGATGCATAGGTTTGGCTCATTTTAATTACCTTAAGCAAAACCCCAATAATAAAATATTAATTTAAAATTATATAAAATAATATAATTTACATATAAAGAATTTGTAGTTTGGTTTTATAACTTGGCACTTTTAGATCTATTTCAAAAATCAAGGAATTGCGAACTAAGACAGATAGGAGACCTTGGAAAACTTTAAATCTTTGAGATTTTGGCAAATTGTGCTGCAAGGATTTGATATTTTGACGGTAGAGAAGTTTGGCAAAAATGAAATAAGGTTTAGATTTTTATAGCGGCTAAAAAGTTTATGCCAGACGACACAATGATTTAAATCTAGCGCAACTTGACAAAAAAATTTGTCAAGGGACACAAATTTTGGATATTTCAACATTTGTTCTAACATAGGCTCCATCTAGGGATGGTGCTTTCCTGCAAAGCACCAAGACCAGTAGACTATGTGCCTTCATCTATTGGGCGACCTGAAATCAACCCTGTCAAACCTTGAACCCTGTCATTTTACCTGCGCCTGTTCTGAAACCAAAACTGCTTATTCTCTGCAACTGAAAAGGTTTTGCACAAGTTCCTCCATTGGGATATGGAGTCATTATGCTTAGAAACTGAGCCATATTGGATGCCAAATTGAGAAGCAAATAATTGAACTGAAATAAAACGCTGAACTAGAAGGCTGAAATGAAATGTTGATTTGGACAACTTATTTATATACATTGGCCCTACACTAATCAGGCGAAATTTCATTGATCGAGTAATATGAAATTTCCAATGGAGCCATGCAAATAGTGGATTACTTAACATACCTTGCTTGCTGCTAAATGAAGGAATGAAAAGATAATAATTTTTTTGTAGTAAAGAATGAATAGGTAGCTTGCGCTTACTGCTGAAGTTTGTTGCACACAAAACATTGCAACATTTTGGACCTCTTGAAGAAAATACACCAACCAAACAGCCACTAGATCTTGAAAAGATAAGGAATTTTCAAAGTCAACTGATACCTCTTCCTGTTGGCCAAGCTGTATGAAATTCCTTTGCACACTTTCTCCATTGTTGATCTTTTATTTTTTTGGTGCAAGAATGTAACATTGAGGCTCACTAGTCTTCTTCTCATCAGTTGCTAAACAGGAAGGAGAGATCAAGTGCTCCAGTAACCCCTCCTTCTATCCTTCATCCATTGTCCAAGAATCTTCTTGATAGTTGTCATACACAGGATAATTGTTTTTACGATGTTGTTGATTGGTTTCCAGATGAACAAAATCTCCTTGTTGTTCATCATCTTCAGGATCACCTTCATCATATTCATAGAATATTGGAGGAAAATTGTTGTAAGTTTCCATGCATGCTGGGAAAGAAAACTGCTCTTCTTCATCCTCTGGATACTCATCATAACCGGGTTGCTCATAAAAAAATTATGAACCTTGACTTTCAAAAATCGTTGTTTTGTGATGCTCTGGCAATAATGACTGAATATTGACAGCTTGGTCTTCATAAGGATTTACAACAGTGATTAAATCTGAGACAATTTCAGTTACATTTGAATTATTCCAATCCTCACAATCATCTTGAAGCTCTTCCTGAAATTATTTTCACAATAGCAAGATGACCATGTTCTGATCCAACAAATGATGATTTTATATGGTCTTCAATAAGTTGTTGATCTTCACGAAGATCTACATCAACAATTCCATCATCGTGTTGTTCAATAAAATTATCTTCAACATTATCAATGTTACCGAAATCATCCTGAAATTCATTTTATTGGAAAGAAGAACTAAAGGTAGAATCGTGTATGAATGCATTTGAAACTAGCACTTCATAAGAAAATGCATTTTTATCTTCGTTTCTGCAACAAACCTAATATTGATTTGTTTGAAAGCCTTCTGACATTTCCTTCTCATCTTTATGCAACTTGGCTTGATCTTCTTCTTGAATATGATCACAAGTGTTATTATGCTCTGATTCTTCGTCAACAAATCCTCTCCCATGACGATCATTCTTCATCAACTTGTTGTGATAATGTTATATTGCAGCAAGTTTCTAAAATGAGCTTTGATGGATATACTCTTTTGCAATATTTATTAAAAGAAACATGAAATTATTTTAATGATGTAATGTTGGAAGGAGGAAGAGACTTGTACCAAACACGAGCATCTCCTCCCAGACTAAACATGAATATTTTCATCAAAACATCTTCATGATGAATATCCAATTTATTCATAAGCTTATGAAACTCAAACAAGTGTTCAACAGGATTGTCGTCTTTCCTTTCGTTAAAATATGGAATATAATATCCACATTCTTTAATATTAGGGATAGAATTCGGAAAACCAAAAACATTTGTAAAATTCAAAGGAGCAAACCTCGCAGTAATCCGAGCAGCGAAAGAACTTGACATCTTGAAACCAGTGGAGTTGCCAGTGAAACATGTGGAGTCTTCGACCCAAGGAGTCGCCAGGTGAATGATCACAACCAATTGAATGTTTATCCCTTGTTCGCCATCAAGGAATAGATCTAAGCTTTTGTCATACCCCAGGGAAGATAGAGACCTTCAAAATTGTCCCCGGCAACGGCGCCAGAAAATGTTGTCGCAAGAGTTGACTCTAGGTTGTAATAGAGTCAAACCTTAGCACATTTTGAATAAAATAATAATTGTTGATTGATCAGGTTTTCGGAGGATTCTAGAACTAGGTATGAATGAACCTTTCAATCATTACAAATTAGAAATAAAGAAGCATGACCTCGTCTGCTAAATCCTTTAGATCATAAGCATGGATAGAGGATGTGGGAAAACAAAACTAAAAATGAAGAACCAGGTATCCAATTCTGACAAATCTGGTCTTCCTTTCAGTAGAAGAATGACAATGATTTCAAATATTTGGACATAGGTCTTGTCTCACTCATAGCAAGACAGAGGAAAAAATATGAACAAACAAAACTTGTAAATTAGGCAAAACAATTAAGATTTAGGTCTTATTTTGCTCATAGCAAAACAGAGGAAAAAATGCACTTGAAGGAATGTTTTTAATTAGCCACAACAGAAGTTTCATTGAATTGTAACCTCTACAAGCTGAATAAATGAATGAGCCGAAGAAAGAAGATTAATGACAACATGAGAAATAGAACACAAGGATAGTTCTCCAAGTAACGACATTTCAAATTCATTTTGCATGTCTTTTGCAAATTTCTGGCTTAACCTGTCATCATCACTACCAAAAATAATATAATCAACATAAACTTCAATTAATAAAATATTGCCTTGACTTACCTTGATGTAGAGGTTGTTGTCTGCACTTCCTTTTCTGAACCCTGCCTGCTGCAGATACTTATCCAGTCTGGAGTACCATGCTCTAGGAGCCTGTTTAGACCATAGAAGGCCTTCTTTAATTTACACACATAGTCTGTGTTCTCTGACAACTGAAATCCTTCTGGTTGTTCAA
>SNQJ01S0034398.1:29099-56119 GCA_010110895.2 Picea sitchensis | reverse complement strand
TGGAGTTCATCCATATTTACTTCTTATCAACCATGACAAAACAATAATGAGTCATATTTACATCAAACAATATTGGTTCCATTACCTAAACCTTTGTGCTATGGGGTTTTTTCAAGGGTTGACATCAATGACAACCAACCTTAATCAACAGGTTCCTCCCTTGGTGGCTTGGCGCTTGGTGTTAGGACTATCAATACCTTTGTTGATGCATCGTGGGGTATAATAATATGATACAAAGATAGCGCATCGTTACACATTATTTTGTTCACTCTAATGATGACCCTATAGGCATGTGTTCAGGCTCTCAAAACAATCTTTTACATGAGGAAAATGATTAAGTTCTTCCCCTACAAGGCATATTTTTAGAATGATGTCGCAGGCTGACAGTGGTACACAGTGCGGAAATCCTTGATTTCTATAGGCTGCTCTATGCCTGGCTCGCGGTATTTTCGCATGCTGCTATGTAGGCAGGGTGCAACGACGTTTGAAGCTAAGAAAAGGAAGAAGTTTCTAGAAGTTTCTAGAAGGAGAATCTTCTAGAATGTGAGGTGGTGTTCGTGTGGTTGTGATCTTACTATCTTCTCTGATTTGGTAGGATCATCCTCATCCTTGTAACCACTTCACCTTCTCCTATATAATGATGTGTTTCTCATGGAAAAGGTTAAGCAAGATTGAGCAAAGAATTGTTGAAATAACAGGTTGAAGACTGTTGAAGAATCCTGATACAACTGATGCTTGTGGCCTCTATTTTTCCATCAAGCTTTTATGGACCATCTTCATACAAATTCGGAGCAAGGGTATGTGTGTGTTGGAACAAAGGACCACTGAAAAAGAACTTACGACATCAAGGAAATTTGGTTGTCTCTTCCACTTTTACTTAATATGATACGGTGACATGTTTATTTCCCATAAAATCATTAGCGTTTTATTACATGACTCCTTGATCACATGTTTAGGTTTCCATTGAATCTACAATTGTTGCTTTCACTTTGGTTGGTTTGTGTCATTGCATATCTGATCTCACAAGGGCACCGAAGCGAAGCAGGGCAACAGAGATATAAGGAAGCGATATCTAAAGGTATGTCATATATTCCTTCTTTGGTAGTAAATTCAATGGTAGCAGCTTAGGGAAAGTATCATGTCTTGTATTGTTTTGTTCTAGATCCAGGTGGATCTAGGGAGATTAGTTTATGTCCACATTCACCAATTTATCCAATAACACGCACCCATAACAAAATTTAAAATAGAGGAACCTTACCCATGTAACCCTGACTTCGGGCCTTCGGGATTTGGGTGAAATGAGAAGTCGCAATTTGAAATCACGCAATGTTCAAATCTTTCAAAGTGGAACCTGGCGCTCAGAACGATGAGCAAAATAGAAATTGGTGAAAAGTTAAACATAGGGGATGTTTGAAGACCCAAATTATCCGAATTGCATTGATCAGGGTGAAATATGGACAGTCGGATGATGTTCAAAAACAAAAATCATTCATCACTCCTCCAACAGTTTCCAGTCGAAGTGACAGTGGAGTAACATCAGAAGCAAACGGTCTTGGACCTCTTCATTACTTTCTCCACTAAGAATTGCAACTTGGACTATAGCGCCATAAGCAAAGTTTCACTAGGGTTGATACATTTACAAAGCTCCTTTCCATTAAAGAAATCATGTAACAATTATTGCACCTTGGGGAAACGAGTACATCCTCTCCCAAGCACGACATCATATACAATGATCTTATCCATCTTGGCATCCCTCAAACACTTCTTAACAGGTTGTTATGAACCTCCTACGACTGGGCACCAATGAACTTAGTCGACACGTAGAGTATGCAAAACGCCCTTTGTAGACTCTCTTCCAATTACCTTGTGGCTATAGTGCTTGGTCACCAGCGCTGGCTTACGAAATGGTTGCATTCGATGCTTGAACACTAGCTTTATTCGGTGCTTGACACCTACTTTATTCGTCGTTGTCGATGCTTGGACAGATGGTGCGTTAGAATTATATTTTAAAACCCATGGGAATTATCCCACACGCAGCAATAGAAGTGACTTTGAATTTCTTATATGCATCTGTGTGAATAGATGCTATCGACACGTAGTGCACCCCTTTTGGGCCCCTCTTGTGAGCTCCTCCTCATTGTGACTTGATGTGGGGGGCTTGGGCACTCGGTCTTGGCTAACTTGTGTTTTGTTGTGACTTTGGCTGGATAGCTTGGAGATTGGATGGGAAGGGTAGTTGGCCCAATAAGTTTTTATATAAAAATATTTGGTGCATAGGTTTGGCTAAATAAACATTTTTTCTCTTTTTACCAAACTTTAAAATAATAAAATATTAATTTTAAACTATATAAATAATTTTAATACAACATAATTTACATATAAAGAATTGTAGTTTGGTTTTATAACTTGGCACTTTTAGACCTATTTCGAAAATCAAGGAATTGCGAACTAAGACAGATAGGATACCTTGGAAAACTTTAAATCTTTGAGATTTTGGCAAATTGTGACTCAAGGATTTGAGATTTTGACAGTAGAGAAGCTTGGAGAAAATGGCAAAAGGTTTAGAGTTTTATTACGGCTAAAATGTTTATGCCAGGTGACACAAGGATTTAAAGCTAGCGCAACTTGACAAATAAATTTGGGAAGGGACACAAATTTTGGATATTTTAACATTTGTTCTAACAGAATGTATGCCAAAAAATTACTTCAACAAAAACTAAAGTTCGAAGTAGTGGTCTAGAAAAAAGAAGACATCCGCATGAAATTCATACGACGGTGGAGACAACGACCCTACTAATAAAACAATGGAAAAGTCTCATACCATTCGTACTTCCATAAAAAGAAAAAGAGAAACTAAAAAAATGAGACAAGACATACCTGAAATTGAAGAAAGTCCCAAAGCCATGGTAGTAGATGATGTAATAGAGGAACCCAGTTGGTTGGAGCAAACATTGATGGAAACCAAGGTGATTGTTGAAGAATTGGCTTCCCAAGAGCTATAAATCTTTGAAGAGAGGTATGTTACATTACACTATGCGGCCTACCACAAAGTTCTAAGAAACTGTTAATAGAAAAAGTAAACATTGACAATAAAAACGTTATAGAGAAATGGAAGTCATAAATTGATTTTCATGGGGTTCCACCCTCAAAAATCATGCAATTTCCTAATGCAACTGGGGAAGCATTGAAGGAGCCCATTTTTGACATAGAAAAAGAATTTAAAAAAAAAAAAGAGAGAGAATAAATAAATTAGATAAATCTATTATCCAAAACCTTTATTTGTTGATCTTATTACTGCAATATAGAGAATACTCAGTCTTGAAGATGTCCCGAAGACGAGTTCTATATTAAAGATTTCATCTAGTTTACTAATGGTTGTAAGGAAATACATTAGAGACGATATCAAGAAAACAATAGACTTAATCCTCGAAATTTGGGAATTAGCACAAAGCTCAACTACTTTCTCAACAAGGGTTTTTCACTTTAATGAGTATCTCCAGAAAGATTTAGAAAATGATGAAGGATTCTATAAAGAAGTAGTGGGAACATTTGCAGCGAAGGTTTCAATTTTGAGTGAGACACACTAAAGAGAACAAAACCTTTCCTCCAAGGTTTGCATGAAACAAATGAATGCTTGTTGGCTAAAAAGAATCAAATGTCTAAGAGAATTGTTTTATGAGTGTGATACTATTAACATTAAAAGGGGTGACATATTCTTGGAACTTGTTGATTTGACCAAAGAGTTAAATGGACCAGATTTAATAATGGATACAATACTTTTGTTAAGGGAGCAAATATTAGAACAATTGGAAGCATTAAAAATTGCATGGGCTAATGAATTTAGTGATTCGTTTGAGTTCTCCAAAGAATAAATTGAAAGGTGGATTGTCTGGTATGTAAATAAGAATGACAAAATTGAGGACATGATCCATCAATTAAGCATTGATTTGAGAGAATCAGAGAACAAGTTATTCAAAACTAACACCAAGCATGAAATAACGGTTGCTCCAATGAGGGAGTATCTAGAACAATGGTTAACAAAGTCCTTAGTTAATATAAACATGATAAATCAGCAAGAAGTAGTTACATCGGGTATGCCACCTCCAACACAGCAGCAATAGTATACAAAAGACACCACGAAAAGTAAATGACGGTTTGGAATTTCCATCACAGTAAGTCGAGTAGTCACCCTATTCTTCCCTTCACCATTTTTCTTCCCCAATCAATTTTCATTTTGTCTTTTTTGTTCCTAGAATCTGTGAAACCAAAGGTTGACCCCTGACTATTTTCTTTTTTCTTCCAGGTCTCTCTTCATTTTATGGTTTGTGGGAGCACCATCCTAGTCATCTTTGAAGGACAAAGGTAATTTAATTTTATTGTAACCCTAGACACTATTGTTTATTTTATAAAGAAATCTATTATTTTTTTAAGTTCCCAAAGAACTATTTGGCACATAACATTATGGATCTATCTGATCCAGGTTGATATCAGTGGCCACCCACCTATTCCAACTTTATCAAAACAGTCTTCTAGAAATTTACTATTTTTAGCAGATTTTCGGTTCCTAAACTTCTAGGGCCATTTTGAGGGCCTAAATGAAGTTTTTTTGGGATCAAGAACCTCAATGATAGCCCAAGGCTTTGAATGAGCTTCCAAAATGAATCTCCTTGAATATATCCCAAGGCTTTGAATGAGCTTCCAAAATGAATCTCCTTGAATATACTTTTCCAACGAGCTATCGTGCACCCCAAACGGAGATCGTATGCCAAAGTTATGCCACTGGGAACTAGATACACCAAACTACTCAAAACGAGGTCGACAAAACTTTTGTCTTTTCATATTCTGAGGTTAGGGTTTTGGAATTTCTTTATGTTAAAAAGGCCTTTAGAGCCCCATTTCAATCCATAGTCTTGCGAATGTGACTAGGCGTCATGATCCAGGAGCATCGTATAAATCCCAAGTGTGTGCCTAAAACCAAGGAGACAGTTGGACGTGCAGATGCAATTAAATACGTTTTTGTGAAAACTCTGTGAATTTCAAAATCTAAA
The DNA here is from genome assembly GCA_010110895.2 of Picea sitchensis. NCBI lineage: Eukaryota > Viridiplantae > Streptophyta > Pinopsida > Pinales > Pinaceae > Picea > Picea sitchensis. The sequence continues at coordinate 51,071 of SNQJ01S0034398.1, read as the reverse complement.
ACATTAATGTAATGGATGAGAGGAAAGTGCAGTTGCATTTATGCCTCAAAGATCCAAACTAATTTTGGAGTGTATGTTCCTATCCGCCGAATGTAATAGGAATTTATGTATGTTTAATGCAAGTAGGTAGATTTAAATGAATTAGACAGTTTAGAGTTCAAGAGGGAAAATGGATGATAGACACCCTCACCCTTGTATCATTGTATTATTATTCAGAATTCGTAAGTTGTAGAGTTGTGCAAAGGAGAACAGAGAATTTAAGCATTCTAGCTGTTGTTATTTACCATGTATAGGAGCACTGGAATTAATAAAAGAAATCTTTGATTCCAATCTATCTGTTTGCTATGGTTGTTGGAAGCACCTGTTAAATTCTATGTTGCAGGCTAGTTATATTCTCTGTGTGCATTTTATTTCAATGAAATTTGTGTGTGTGTGCTCTAGAATTCTATGTTGAATGTTTGAATTATGGGAAAGGGGAGAATGAGTTTCATTTGTTTCTCTTTCTAAGAACTTCTGCAAAGAGTGCAGTGGAGGGTCCATAAGGAGTGTGTCAACCAGGCTATGAGTTTCATCTCAAAACTCTCAGAAGAGATTCAAATCATGTTTTTACAGGCCGAAGTGCAAGGTTAGCTCTGAATCATGCAAGGTGTGCGCAGGCTGAGTGAGGTCTAGGATTTTACCAACTCAAGAGGGAGATTGAGAGACTGTTGTCGCAAGAGGTGCACAGAGTCAAAGACCCAAATAACCAGAGGTTATTTGAAAATTTTCGCAAGGAGTGTGTGCAGGGACCCTTTTGGAAGCCTTGAGTTTGCAAGCAAAATCTCAGAAGGGATAGAACCTCTGAAGTGTTCAAAGGGAGGCGGAGGTCGAAATCGTCTCACCAAAGTCAAGTTCAAGAGGGAGGATGCCAAGTCATTTGGCCAGAAGTCCAATTGAAACGGACGGTCTGAATTCTTCGTGGAGAGCTTACGATATCGCGAGGACTGTAGGATTTGCAAGAGTTGCAAGGTGGTTAGAGGCCAGAGAAACCCATCACCCAGGAGTCGCGAAGTGCTGACGTTCCGAGAGTCGTTGGATCTGATAGACCAACGGAGGGATTAATACTAAGAGTCTTTCAACACCCATAAGCTCAGGAGGAGTAGTGACTGTTAGATCCGGATCAATGAGGATCGTTGATCTCGTATGTGAATTCACCATATCGGGGATCGAGAAGTGGAGTATTTCAAGGTTGGACTCGAGAGTTTTGAACTCCCAGGTTGTGAAATCTCAATACAGTCAGGACCGTTGGATCGAGGGAGGAACACAGTCGTCGATCTCGTCGAAGGCACGATTTTGGAGTCGGGGATTTGTAGAGGGAGAGGAACGGTTGTTTGTTGTTCTCTCAAAGTTGTGAAAGTTAAAGACTCGTGCGAACAGGTGGCAAGGACCCACTCTGTAAGTGGAGTAAACAGAGGTGACAGGTGGCATGCACCCGTCGCTTTGGGTGGATTCAACCTTCGTTGACATATCATGTTACGGGGATTTGCAAGGAAAGAGCACAAGAGTTTGGCACTCCAACTCGCGAAGTCGCAAGTTGTGAAAGGTGCTCGCGTTAAGGCTTGGTGCTTGTCATATTGGAAAAGGGGTTGAAGAGGGGGCTTACACCTTAAGCCCATTCGCAATTTCGCGTTTCGACTATTGCCAAGGGTTGTGGCATTGGATTCAAAATGCCCAACTCGAGAGACCCGAAATCCTTTGCGAGCTTAAACAAGGAGTTTAGTTAACCCTTTTCGTGGTTTAGAGAAGATCCTGCACAGATCTCGGCATGAGGGAAAGAGGTCTGCACCAATTGTGGTATCAGAGCACAGAAACCTTCTTTTCTTTCTGTAGCAGAGAAAAATTATAGCCCTGTCATCGAGAAGAAGAGACAGGCCCATACATGATCCAGCAGTGGAGAGAGAGATGTGAGAATTACATGCCAGGATTGATGCCGTGGAGACAGCACAGAGACAAACAGTTGACGTTGGGGATATCAATGAAGATGAAAGTGAAAATGAAGCTGAAAAACAAGGAGAAGAAGTTACAGTCGAAGATGTTGCAGAAGAACACTTATTCAAGGTTGTTGCAAGGATAGGTGCCAAGGCAAAAATGGACATTCGCATGTATGAGGGAAACCTGGACATTAAAGAGCTTCTAGACTGGATTAGAGCTCTAGACAAACACTTCGACTATGAGGATGTCGAGGAAGAAAAGAAAGTCAAACATGTCGTTACTAGACTTAAAGGGCATGCAGCACTATGGTGGGATGAACTGCAGGCTGACAGATGTTGCAAAGGCAAGAAGAAAATCAAGAGCTGGGATATAACAGTTGCAAAAATGAAAGCCAAGTTTATACCCAAGGATTATCAAATAAATCTGTTTCAGAGGATGCGGAATTTGAGACAGAAGCTGATGTCAGTGAAAGAATACACTAAAGAGTTCTATAAGATAAACATCATAGAAGGTCATCGGGAAAGAGATGATGAGAAAGTTTCCATATATATGAATAGTCTACGATATGACATTCAGGACGAGATGAGTATGATGACCATCCAAACCATAGAAGATGCTTATCATATGGATCTAAAATCTGAAGAGAAGATGAGCCGAAAGCAAGGTCAAAGAGGTCGAGGTAGAAGTCAAAGCAGAGGCAAGACAAATGCCCGGGACAGAAATCAAAAGCCTAAAGAAGAGAGGAAGAAACCTCAAACTCAATCTGAGAGAGGATGAAGCTCACAGGGGAGGCAGTATGCTAATAGAAACACTTTTCCTCGAGCCAGAGGAAGAGGAAGAGGCAGAGGAGGTGAAGTGAAATTCTTTGTCTGTGGAAAAATCGGACATAAATCCTATGAGTGTCCAGATAGGAAGAAAGATGGTGGTGAAACTCACATTGCCGAAGCTCAAGGATGAAATGTTGAGGCAAAGGAAGCTGAGGGAGGAAGATCTTTGATGATGCAGAAAGTTCTCTTGAAACCAGAGAAGGAGCCAGAGAAGTACCCAACCCAAAGAAACAGTCTATTTCGGACTGCTTGCAAGACCAAAGACAAGGTATGCAAGGTCATAGTGGACAACGGTAGCACAGATAATATTGTATCTACGGAAATGGTAGAAAAGTTGGAGCTGGAGACTGTTGAGCATCCAATCCCATACAAAGTTTCGTGGCTACAAAAAGGACATCAGGTAAAAGTCACTAAACAGTTTTTAGTTGAATTTAAAATAGGAGGATATAAAGATGAGATATTATGTGATGTCATTCCCATGGATGTTTGCCATCTATTGTTGGGTATATCATGGAAATATGACAGAAATGTGGTGCATGATGGGAGAAAGAACACGTACACTCTGGAGAAAAACGGTAGGATGCACATGTTGCTGCCAATTAAGGATAAAGATATGAAAACAGATATGAGCAACATTGTACTTCTCATGAGTGGGAAGGAACTTCTTAAGGAAGTCAAGAGGAAGGAAGACACGCAATTCATTTTGGTTAGGAAGCCTAGAATTGTTTTGAACAGCACTAGGATATATGATTTACCGAAAGAAATCCAGGAGTTGCTGGAAGAATTTGTTGATATAGTAGTGGACGAACTACCTTTTTCGTTGCCACCTATCAGGAGTATAAGCCATCATATCAATCTTATACCTGGAGCTAGTTTTTTGAACAAAGCAACTTATAGGTTGATGCCGCAAGAGAATGAAGAAGTTAAGAGACAGGTCCAGGACTTAATGGACAAAGGATTGATTCGGGAGAGATTGAGTCCATGCGATGTTCCAATAGTGCTCAGCCCAAGGAAGGATGGTGGCTGGAGAATGTGTACAGACTCAAGGGAAATCAACAAAATTACCATCAGGTACAGGTTCCCATTGCCAACGATGGATGACTTGATGGATTGCTTGAGTGGAGCAAATTTTTTTTCAAAGATTGATTTGAAAAGCGGATACCATCAAATTAGAATGAGAGAAGGGGATGAATAGAAGATAGCATTCAAGACGAATGAAGGGCTATATGAGTGGATTGTCATGCCATTTGGATTGATGAATGCACCCAGTACTTTCATGAGGTTGATGAATGAAATCCTGAAGGATTTCATTGGTAAATCCATCATTGTATATCTTGATGATATATTAATTTTCAGCAAAAGTGAAGCAGAGCATTTGAAGCATTTAGATGCAGTGATGAGAAGGTTACAACAATAGAAATTGTTGATCAACATGAAGAAATCATCATTTATGAGGACAGAACTCATTTATTTGGGTTTTGTTATCTATGCAAAAGAATTGAAAATGGATCCGGAAAAGATAAAGGCGATTAAGGATTGGCCATCGTCGAAGAGCGTGTTTGAAGTTCGAAGCTTCCATGGTTTGGCTAGCTTCTACAAGAAATTCATCTGAAAATTCAGTAGAATTAGTGCACCGATGATGGATACGGTGAAAAAAAGACATAAATCTTTTCACTGGACGGAGGAAGCGAAGAAGAGCTTCAACCTGCTGAAGAAGAAGATCACTGAGCAACCAATTCTGGTTTTGCCAGATTTCAGCAAGACATTCCAGGTCAGGTGTGACGTGAGTGGATTTTCCATTGGAGTGGTATTAAGCCAAGACAATAGGTTGGTCCTGTATTTCAATGAAAAAATGAATGAAGCAAAGATTAAGTATTCCACGTATGACAAAGAATTCTACGCAGTCATACAAGCACTGAAGAAATGGAGGCACTATTTGGTTTTAAAAGAGTTTGTCTTGTACAACGATAATAACGCTTTGCAATTCATGACTTGACAGGAGAAGTTGAACCAAAAACATGCTAAATGGGTTGAATACATGCAGAATTTTACTTTTGTGATCAAGCATATTTCTGGAACTGCTAACAAAGTTGTTGACGCTTTGAGCAGAAAATGTTTGCTTATGCAAGAATTTAGAGTTAAGACTTTGGGTTTTGATAACCTCAAAGAAATGTACAGGGATGATCCAGATTTCAAAGAGGCATATGAGGCCTCTGAGAATCCAATTCTCAGGGACAGAAGCCAATGGACCGAGTACATAATCCAGGATGGACTATTGTTCCAGGGAAATCAGCTATGTATTCCGAAATGCTCCGTGAGGGAGAATTTGTTGAAGGAGAAGCACAGCGGGGCATTGGCCAGACACTTCGGCCATGACAAAACTTTCTCAAAGTTTAATGGCTCATATTGTTGGCCAAGGATGAGGACAGATGTGAAGAATTTTGTAGACAAGTGTAGAATTTGTCAACACATGAAGGGAAAAAGGCAGAACACAGGGTAATATCAGCCATTACCCATACCTGAAAGGTCATGGGACGCAGTGAGCATGGATTTCATATTAGGACTGCCAAGGACACAGAGGGGATATGATTCAATCTTTGTAGTGGTAGACATATTTTCAAAGATGTCACATTTCATACCATGCCAGAAAACCAGTGACGCAACTCATATTGCGAACCTGTTTTTCAAGGAAGTCGTCAGAATTCACGGCTTGCCAAGGAGTATCGTTTCTGATCGAGATACCAAGTTCGTAGGACATTTCTGGAGGACCTTATGGAAGAAGTTGGGGATGAACTTTTATTTTAGCTCAGCATATCATCCTTAGACAGATGGACAGACAGAGGTCATGAACAGGAGCTTGGGAGATTTGTTAAGGATCTTAGTGACTGAACACCACAATCAATGGGATCGCATTCTGCCACAAGCGGAATTCGCTTACAATGATTCACTCAATAGAAGCACAGGGCAGAGTCCATTCCAAATTGTATATGGAATGCATCCAAGGGGAGTCTTTGAATTGAAAGATTCAGAACAAGCTTAATTTAGAAGTGTTAGTGCAGAGGATTTTGCAGAGGGAATGAAGGAGCTTCATAGCATAATCAAGGAGAGATTGCAGAGTTCAAGTCAAGAGTACAAGCATAGAGCAGATCAACAAAGGCAATAAATTCAATTTGAAGTTGGTGATTTGATTCTTGCGCATTTGAGGAAGGAAAGGTTCCCAAGGGGAACATACAACAAGATGAAGATGAAGAAAATTGGACCATGCAAGGTCGTAAGAAAATTTGGGGCAAACGCATATGAGATTGAATTACCTGATGGGGTCGGAATCTCACCAATATTCAATGTCACGTATTTGTACCCTTACAGAGTTGAAAAAGCAGGAGCAAAAGAGGAACAAGAAAATATTCAATGGATGAAACAAATGCATGTAGCTGAAAAGCCACATATGGAAAACATAATTGACAAGAGGATTAGCAGAAAGACCAGGAGAAAAGAGTATTTTGAATACTTGGTCAAGTGGAAAGGACATCCAGTTGAAGATGCCAATTGGGAGGATGAAGCAGCAATTCAAAAGCATGGACAAACAGTGAAGGAAATCATGAATAGGAGTTCATGAAAATTTTCAAGTGAGGGAGTATGATGCAGGAGCATTGTATAAAACCCAAGTGCATGCCTAAAACCAAGGAGACAGTTGGACTCACAGATGTAATTAAATATGTTTTTGTGAAAATGTTGTGAATTTCAAAATCTGAAACATTAATGTAATGGATGGGAGGAAAGTGCAGTTGCATTTATGCCTCGAAGACCCAAACTGAATTTGGAGCGTATGTTCCTATCCGCCAGATATAATAGGCATTTATGTATGTTTAATGCAAGGAGGTAGATTTAAATGATAGATTAGACAGTTTAGAGTTCAGGAGGGAAAACTGATGATAGACACCCTCACCCTTGTATCATTATATTATTATTCAGAATTCGTAAGTTGTAGAGTTGTGCAAAGGAGAACAGAGAATTTTATGCATTCTAGCTATTGTTATTTAGCAGGTATAGGAGCACTGGAATTAATAGAAGAAATATTTGATTCAATTCTATGGGTTTTCTATGGTTGTTGGAACCACCTATTAAATGGTATGTTGCAGGCTAGTTGTATTCTCTGTGTGCATTTTATTTCAATGAAATCTGTGTGTGTGTGCTCTAGAATTCTGTGTTGAATGTTTGAATTTTGAGAAAGGGGAGAACGAATTTCAATTATTTCTCTTTCTAAGAACTCCTACAAAGAGTGCAATGGAGGGTTTGCAAGGAGTGCATCAACCAAGCTATGAGTTTCATCTCAGAACTCTCAGAGGATATTCAAATCGTGTTTTTACAGGCCGAAGTGCAAGGTTAGCTAAGAGTCGTGCAAGGTGTACGCAGGATGAGTGAGGTCTAGGATTTTACCAACTCAAGAGGGAGATTGAGAGACTACTTTCGCAAGAGGTGCACAGAGTCGAAGACCCAAATAACCAGAGGTTATTTGAAAATGTCTGCAAGGAGTGTGTGCAAGGACCCTTTTGGAAGCCTTGAGTTCGCAAGAGAAAGCTCAAAAGGGATAGAACCTATGAACTGTTCAAAGGGAGGCGGAGGTTGAAATCGTCTCACCAAAGTCAAGTTTAGGAGGGAGGACACCAAGTCATTTGGCCAGAATTCCTTGAGGAGTTGAAACGAACAGTCTGAATTCTTCGTGGAGAACTCACGATATCGCGAGGAACGTAGGATTTGCAGGAATTGCAAGGTGGTTAGAGGCCAAATAAACCCATCACCCAGGAGTTGTGAAGTGTCAAAGTTCCGAGAGCCGTTGCATCTAATAGACCAGCAGAGGGATTAAGACTGAGAGTCTTTCAACATCCATAAGCTGAGGAGGAGTAGTGACCGTTAGATCCGGATCAACGAGGACCATTGATCTCATATGTGAATTTTGCATATCAAGGATCGGGAAGTGGAGTAGTTCAAGGTTGGACTCGAGAGTTTTGAACTCCCAGGTTGTGAAATCCCGATATATCCAGGACCGTTGGATCGAGGGAGGCACACAGCCGTCGATCTCGTCGAAGGCACGATTTCGGAGTCAGGGATTTGTAGAGGGAGAGGAACGGTTGTTTGTTGTTCTCTCAAAGTTGCAAAAGTCAAAGAATCGTGTGAACAGGTGGCAAGGATCCACTCCATAATCGGAGTAAACATAGGTGATAGGTGGCGTGTGCCCGTCGCTTTGGGTGGAGTCAACCTTCGTTGACATATCATGTTTCGGGGAATCACAAGGAAAGAGCACAAGAGTTTGGCGCTCCAACCCACGAAGTCGCGAGTTGCGAAAGGTGCTTGCTTTAAGGCTTGGTTGTGGTCATATTGGAAAAGGGGCTGAAGAGGGGGCTTACACCTTAATCCCATTCGCAATTTCATGTTTCAGTTATTGCCAAGGGCTGTGGCATTGGATTCGAAGTGCCCAACTCGAGAGACTCAAAATCCTTTGCGGGCTTAAACAAGGAGTTCAGTTAACCCTTGTCGTGGTTTAGAGAAGATCTTGTGCGGATCTTGGCCTGAGGGCAGGAGATCTACTGCACGTCACATCTCTTCTAAGAGATAAGCTACCACCATTCTAGCGAGTCTTTCATTCTGTATTTTTACAGTCTTGTACATTTCACTCATTAATAGAAATTGTGTATTAATGTATCTCTGTGTTTATGGTTATATCTCTAATAAATATTTGTTATATTATTGGATATCTGATATATCTCTGTACATGTTTTTATTATATCTCCGCTCTCATTTTGTGCCGAAAATAATCTGGATCAGTGGTATCATAGCAGGCCTCTCTTGATCATTTTTTCAATGCATATCCTCGTCGAGGTCCGAGTATAGAAAGTTGGGTCTCGTGCTTGTCTCTCTTGAGAACAATCACTCTCACACACCCAAGAAACCCTCCATGGTGGAAGAAAAGAAAAATGACAAAGCAGGCGATTCTATTAATCTCTTGTTTAAGCAAGCTCTCACGCGACAAAGAAACAAAATGATGGAGAATTGTTTCCACATCCTTCAAAGCTTGTAGATAAAAACCAGCGCGTATTCATCATGCGGCCGCTTTGGAGGCACCTCGCCTTTCAAGGTACAAGTTAATTTTGATATTCCCATATTTGAAGGACAGATAGATGCAGATGCCCTAGAAAAATGGTTATGTCTCCTAGAAGGTTATTTCTTTGTTCACAATTTTTTTGATAGGGAAAAGATCACCTTCACACTCCTTAAAGCTCTCCCATGTGTCAAACATCGGTGGGAAACTTACTGGCAGCAAAGTTCCATAAAGGATTCTAGAATATATGGGGTCGAGCCCACTTGGGATTTTTTTATGGATGCAGTCAAGGAACAATATTACCCTATTGGTAACTATGATGACCAGTACATGAGATGGACCACGCTATGTCAAGAGAGGGGCCAAGCAGTGTCGAAGTTAACCAACACCTTTCATACCTTGTGCACCAAGCTGGGTATTAAATATTCTGAGCAGCATTTGGTTCTGAAATACTGTGGGGCTCTACACAAGTACATCCAAACTAAAATGGAGTTTTTGAACATCTCATCGTTGGGAGTTGCTTATCGATATGTTGTCAAAATCATGTAGAAATTTAAGCACCAGAATAAATGGGAGTTCGGTTCTGCAAATCCACAACAACCCAAGGTATGATAAATACATCTCTAACAACAAACTCCTGAAAACCAGTCCAAACCACACAAAAAGAAGGGTTAGGGGAAGACAAAGAAGCACACTAGGAAGTGGTGTGATTTCCACAAAAGCCCCTGGCACAACACTGATGAATCTCTCTCAAAAAAATCATTAGTTTTCATGATCAAAGACAAGGAGCTAAACCCTGATTCAGAATCTGATTCAGAAAATAATAAAAAAAGACAGATCATCAACGTAGACCCCACTGCTACTTTAGCGATTGCACAAGTTGAACCAGAAGAACTAACATATCTTGAAGAAGGGGAGCACCTCTTTCATTCAAAAATGTGGGTGAAGGAGACCCTATTGCATTTAAATTGTTTGATCTAGGTGGATATCGGTGGCCGCCCACCTTTTCCAACTCACTCAAAATAGTTTTCTGACAATTTTGGCAATTTACTATTTTTAGCAGTTTTTAACTTCGAGAGCCATTTTGAAGGCCTAAATGAAGGTTTTTCGAGATCGAGATTCTAAATTATAGCCGAGGGATTTAATTGAGCCCCAAAAATGAATCTCATCGACGATACCTTTCCAACGAGCTATTGTGCACCTAAAACGAAGATCGTATGCAAAATTTACCACCCCGGGAAGTTGATGTACTAACTTACCCAAACGGAGCCCATGTGACTTTTGGTGCTTCATCTCCTAGGGTTAGGTTTTTGGATGTCTAGGGTTGTTTACATTCCTATTTTTTGTAAAAATTTCTTCAGGGCCTCATTGTAATCATATTCTTGCGAATGAGCTCAGTTGTCACATCTCTTCTAAGAGATAAGCAGACACCATTCCAGCAAGCTTGTTTTCCGCTGCATTTTACAGTTTCAGCTTATTTCCTTATTGAATAGAAAACCAGTTTTATTGTATCTCTGTTATTCTTTGTTAAGCATATTTTAATAATATGTATTCATTCTGTTATGCTCATAAAATCCAGATCAGTGGTATCAGAGTGGTCTGCTCCTTGTCGTCTTAATGCATGTCCCCAACGAGGTCAAGGTACAAAGAATTGGGTCTCGAGCTTGTTTCTCTTGAGAAAACAATCTCTCACATACCCAAGCGAACTCTCATGGTAGAAGAAAATAAATATGGTGGAACAATAGATCCTTTCAGAATGTTTCTTGAGGAATCCCTCACACAATAGAGGAACGAGATGATGGATAGTTTCGCGCAAATCCTTCGGTGGCTACCAACAGGTGACGCATCTTCCTCAAGTGGAAGCGTCGCCCCCTTCAAGGTACAAATAATCTTCGATATTCCTATATTTGAAGGCCAAATAGACGCAGATGTTGTAGACAAGTGATTAAATCTACTAGAAAGGTATTTTTTTGTCCATAACTTTTTGAATCGAGAAAAGATTACTTTTGCACTCCTCAAAGTCGTTCCCCATGTCAAAAATTGGTGGGAAACTTTCTGTGAGAAAAAGGAAACAGAGGAACCCTTATTATTTACAGTTGCGGCCACCTCGGAATCCTTCAGGGATGATATTAAGAAACAATACTACCCTGTTGGAAGTTATGACGACTTCTATACCAAATGGACCACATTGTGGCAAGAAAGAGACCAAGCAATGCCAAAGTTCACAAATATCTTACATACCTTGTGCACCAAGTTGGGTATCAAAGATTCGGACTGACATATGGTTCTCAAGTATCGTAGTTCTCTACATAGATACATCTATACATAAATGTAATTTCTGGACATCTCATCCTTGGTTGTGGCCTATCGATATGCCGTCAAAATCAAGCAGAAGCTCAAACAAAATACACGGCAATTTGGGCTTGGGAACCCCTCACAACAAAATCTAGGAAGGGGCGACCCCAACCCACAGAAAAAAGGACAGAGAAAATATGGACAGTATGAGGACAACCAGTCTAAGCTGCAAGCAAAGAAGGACATTGAAAAGACAAAGAAAGATATCGAGAAGTGTTGCCACTTCCATAAGAGCCCTTGGCATAACACTACTGACTACCCCTCAAAGCAGTCACTGGTGGTCGAAGTGAAATCCTCTGAATCAGATGTGGGTTCTAACTCTGAGTCAGAACAAAAAAGGGGAAGATAGATCATTGACGTCGAACCTAGTGCCACCGTTGCTACCACCAAGCTCCAGCCTAGTGAACCAGACGATCCAGAAGAAGGTGAGTGCCTCTTCCATTCACAGATGTCGGTAAAAGGCACCCCATTGCACTTCATCATTGATAGCAGTAGCCAAAAGAACCTCATCTCAGTGAAGGTCATCAAGCGACTGGTTGTGCTGACAACATCGCACCCACAACCCTACACCATTGGATGGCTCCGCAAAGGAAGTGATCTTCGTGTCAGCCAACAGTGTCTACTGTCGTATGGCATCAAGCCCTTCAAAGACAAGGTATTGTGTGATTTTTCTCCTCTCGAAGTTTGTAATGTTCTTTTGGGACAACCTTATTTATGGAAATGTCATGTTGTATATGATTCTAGGCCTCGTAGTGTTATTATTACTTTGAACAGGAAATTGTACAGGATACCCGAGGCAATCCCTCCTAGTGTTATTTCCTTGATCTTTGCCAAGCAATGCAGGAAGGTCATCTCTCAGACCAGGAAATTTTTCTTCTTCGTGATTTTCTCTTAGAGTCAGTGAAAGAATACATCCACCTCCAGGGCCTCCGCAACCGATCTCTCCACACAAAATAAGCAAGTGGATAAGGTCATGGAAGAATACTCAAATATATTCTCCTCTCCTACCGGGGTACCTTTGCATTGTCAGTTCAAGAATCCCATCGATCTGACCTTAGGCGCACCGCTACCCAATGGGCCAGTCTATCACTGCTCTCTATTAGAAAATGAAGAGATCAAGAGGTAGATCCAAGAACTACTCCACAAGGGGCACATATATCCCATCTCATCGCCTTGTGGGAGCCCAATCGTGTTGTTCCAAAAGAAAGACTGGACCTGGCAACTCTGCATTGATTATCGGGCCCTGAATAAAATCACAGTCTGAAAATGGTACTCGATTACCCAAATCGATGACCTCCTTGATCATCTCACGAGGGAAAAATACTTCAGTAATATTGATCTCAAGTCTGGCTACCATCAAGCCCCAATAGAACAAACAGATGTATGGAAGACCGCCTTCAAGTCAAAAGAAGGTCTTTTTGAATGGTTGGTCGTGCCCTTTGGTTTAACAAATGCTCCAGCAACATTTATGAGGATGATGGATGATATCCTATGACCTTTCACCAATACTTTTGTAGTGATGTATCTAGATGGCATCCTCATCTACAACAAGACTTGGGCGGAACACTTGCAGCATATTCAGCAGGTTTTGCACACCCTGTGACAGCACAAACTATATGCAAATTTGGAAAAATGCTCCTTCGACATGGACAGGGTCCATTACTTAGGATACATCATTGATAGTCATGGTGTGCATGTGGATCCAACCAAGATCCAGGTCATCCATGACTGGCCAGCGCCAACCACACTCACTGAACTTCGTAGCTTCTTGGGCCTCACCAATTTCTATCATAGGTTTGTGTTGGGATTCTCTCATATTGCATGGGCCCTCAGGCAAGTAACCAAGGGTGGCGATAAGGAAACATTTTTGTGGGGCATGTCCCAAAAACAAGCCTTCGATGACTTGAATAATCATTTGTGCTCATCCCCAGTACTTTGATTACTAGACCTGCAACATCACTTTGAGATCAAGACATATGCTTCAGACTATGTTGTGGGCGTTGTTCTCACTCAACATGGCCACCCTGTTGCATATCATAGTGAGACACTATCAGATGTTGTCCATAAGTACCCTACTTACGACAAAGAAATGTACTCCATTGTGCAATCCTACCACCAGTGGAGACATTACATTCTTGGGAAGGAGACAGTCATCCACACTGATCACAAGCCACTACAGTTCATGCAAACCCAAGGAAAATTGCAGAATGACCACCATCGGAAGTGGTCCACATACTTACAACAGTTCTACCTCAACATCAAGTATAAACCAGGAAGTACCAACCGAGTTTTTGATTTCCTCAGCCGACCTCCAGTCGTGGCACTCACCACGGTGCTAGAATCTTGCGGCCATGAGACCTCTGGATGGCCCCACCTCTACGAGATAGACCCTGACTTCTCCACCACCTACCAAATGTTGGACACCAACTCAGTGGTTGCTAATTTCCATATTCAAGACAGGTTGTTGTGCCGTCTGGGCCATCTCTGCATTCCATCAAGCGAGCACATGAAGTTGATTTGGGAATCTCACTACAGTCGTGTGGCGGGACACTTTGGCGTCGAAAAGATAGCGGAAGTGTTGTAGAAACATTTCTACTGCCTGAAACTTCGACAGGATGTCGGCAAGTATATCAGGTCCTGCACCACATGCCTTATTGCCAAACTAACCACTAAGAAATAGGGCATGTACAACCCTCTGCCTACTCCTGACAGGTTGTGGGAATCCATCTCAATGGACTATATGTCGGGCCTCTCGTCCACCAAGAGGGGAAATGACTGTGTTTTGTGGTTGTTGATCGCTTTTCCAAGATGGTGATTCTAGCCGCCTGCAAGAAGAACATCATAGAAAGATCCACTACCAAGCTCTTCTATGAATGAGTATGGGTACATTTTGGGATCCCACAAACTATTATCTCAGACCATGGAAGTCGATTCCTCAGCTCATTCTGGTCGAGCCTCTGGTCACTGTTGGATACCAATCTCACCAAATCCACTGCCTTCCACCCCTAGACAGATAGCCAAACTGAGGTCTTCAATTGAATGATCATACATATCATGTGCATGTATAATTCAAAACACCCTCGCACATGGGATGAGATTCTTCCCTATGTCCAGCATATCTACAACCGAGTCATGCATAGCTCAACTGGCCACAACCCCTTTCAGGTGGGGTTGGGATTCCAACTATTGGGCCCCATGGATGTTGCACTACCCCTGGTGACCACCTCATCCGACTCATACCCTGCTCCACTAGAAGCTTACAAAGCCACCCAGTTCATTGAGCGAATCCAGCACATCCGCCAACAAGTTCAGGATATTCTACAGAAGTCCAATGCCAAGTACAAGCAACGCCATGATCAACATCGGGTACCACATAAGTTTTAGGTGGGAGACAAAGTTCGGTTGTACTTTCAAAAAGAACGCCTTACAGGTCCCCATCAGAAGCTTCACCCACTCTGTTATGGGGTGTACACCATCACCAAGGTTGTGGGTGACAATGCTTTTGAGCTCAACATTCCCCCTTTTCTTGGTCTGCACCTAGTCTTCAACATGGCTCTCCTTTAACCATATTTCCCACCATTATTGGACACCTCAGAGATAGCAAAGAAATTGACACTAATAGATATCAACCCTGACTACATGCAACAGGCATCCAACGATCATATTGTGGACACACAGATCAAGGGCACTTGACAGCAAAGGATCTAGCTGTATCGAGTCATCAAAACAGGGCAGCTCCTGACCAATGCAAGTGGCTCACCCGGGGCCAAATTCAACAGAAATTTCCTCATCTGATGGGGGAACTCAATGCAATGGAGAACATTTCTTCCTAAGGAGGGAGTATTGATCCAGGTGGATATCGATGACCACCCACCTTTTCCAACTCGCTCAAAACAGTTTTCTAGCAATTTTGGCAATTTACTAGTTTTAGCAGCTTTTAACTTCCAGGGCCATTTTCAGGGCCTAAATGAAGGTTTTTTGAGATATATCTTCTCAATGATGAGTGAAGGCTTTGATTGATCCCCCAAAATGAATCTCCTCGGAGATACCTTTCCAATGGGCTATCGTGCGCCTAAAACGGAGATCATATGCAAAAGTTATGACCCTGGGAAGTTGATGTACTAACTTACCCAAATGGGGCCCACATGACTTTTGGTGCTTAATCCCCTAGGGTTAGGTTTTTGGATGTCTAGGGTTTTTGACATTCCTATTTATTGTAAAAAGGCCTTCAGGGCCTCATTGTAATCATCTTCTTGTGAATGAGCGCAACCATCACATATTTTCTCAGAGATAAGCCGCCACCATTCCAACAAGCTTGTTTTCTGCTACATTTTACAGTTTCAGCTTATTTCCTTATTGAATAGAAAACCAATTTTATTGTATCTTTGTTATTCTTTGTTAATCATATTTTAACAATTTGTATTCATTTCGTTTTGCTCATAAAATCTGGATCATTGTTGATAGGGGAAGTCGAAAGAAACTCATCTCAGCAGAGGTCATCAAACAGTTGGGATTGTCGACGACACCACACCCGCAGCCATACAACTTCGGGTGGCTTTTCTAGGGATGAGATCTTCATTTCATCCAGCAGTGTCGATTTCCATATGACATACAAACCTTCAAGGATGAGGGATTATGTGATGTTTCCCCACTGGATGTTTTTGATGTTCTCTTGGGCCAACCATATATGTGGAAGTGCCATGTTATCTATGAGTCTCGACCCCGTAGTGTCATTATTACTCTGGGAGGTCATCTATACAGGATACCATAGGTAGTTCTGACTACTGTCACACCTAAAAAATGTCGCAAGGTAGTATCTCATACTACAAAATTTAGCTTCGTCACAATCCCTTCAAAAGGTGAACAGAAGGACACTGCAACCACTGCAACCTTGGCTCAAGATCTTTATATCCAGTAGAAGCATATTGCAAAAGAGAAAGAAGATATTGTTTCTTAACCTACAAGGGTGCCTACACACCACCCAATCAAGCCAATATACAACAGGTTGGTTGAACATATTCAACCCCGTCGACAACAGGTTCGTGACAGCCTTCAACAAGCCAAGCAGCACAACTTCTCCAGCAAGGGAAGCAGGTCAAGAATGTTCAGATTCAGCAAGTGATTTCCCCTCTCCCTCAAGAACTCAATGCAATAGAGATCGTTGCTTCCTAAGGAGTTAGGATTGATCTAGGTGGATATTGGTGGCCACCCACCTATTCCAACTTGCTCGAAACAGTCTTCTAAAAATTTACTATTTTTAGCAGGTTTTCGGTTCCTAAACTTTTGGGGCCATTTTGAGGGCCTAAATGAATTCTTTTTGGGATCAAGCACCTCAATTAAGGTTTAAGGCTCTAATTTATCCCCCAAAATTAATCTCCTCGATGATACCTTTCCAACGAGCTATCATTTGTTCCAAACGGAGATCATATGCCAAAGTTATGCCCCTAGGATGTTGATACACCAAACTACCCAAAACGAGGTCCACAAAATTGTTGGCTTTTCATCTTCTAGGGTTATGGTTTTGGAATTTCTTTATGTTGAAAAGGAATTTAGAGCCTCATTGTAATACATATTCTTGTCAATGTGGGTAGCCGTCACATCTCTTCTCAGAGATAAGTTGCCACCATTCTAGCGAGTATTTCACTCTGTATTTTTATAGTCTTGTACATTTCGCTCATTAGTATAAATTGTGTATTACTGTATCTCTGTGTTTATGGTTATATCTATGACAAATATCTATTATATTTGTTAGAACTTAGATTCACACTTAGAATTTTGTAATTGCAAGCCCAGTACCCATCATAATATAAATGAATTAAAATGGTTTGAGTTGGTGGATCAGCAAGATTGAGAAAGAAAGGGAGAGGGTAGCAAAAAGTCTGCAGAGGCATGCCATTGGGCATGGAGTCATAACATCCTACAGATCAAAGGAAATCAAACTATATATAAGAAAAATAGATATACAATTATGAGTAGAAGCATAGTGAATATGAAAAAGGGAAGAACATACATCATACAGAGATCATTTCTGCAACAGATAAAGATTTGCTTAAACAATGAACAATGATTTAATGGGAAAGCTACAACAGATCCTCTGTTGTTCATGAATCCATCAATCAACGGCATCTATGATCCTCAAAACCTTCAATATATTCAAGAAAGAACATAAAAAATAAATGGAAAAACACAAAAGACAATCTGATAACATCTCTCATGAATCTTTCATGGCATAAAACGTCATTACAAACAAGCCCTCGGGCTTACAAATGAGCAACTAAAACTACTCCTCCAGCTCTCTCCTCTCTTGGATCATGAATCCAACCATTTTCTCATCAAAAACCCTTTAATTTATAGTGAATAATCTCTATCTACCCTAAGGACTTCGAAACCAAGGAGTTACATAGGATCCTCCTCCATTTAGGAGTCTTGTTACAAAAGATTCCAACAATAGCGTAACAAATTCCTATTTTTTGGGGATTTTGTCTATGATTATAAATTCCTTTTGAAACAGGTCATCCTCATTGATATGGAGATGGAACACATGTCCCTCATTTCCAACAAACTCCTAGGAGACCATTCGAACCTTCCTTGATAGGGGGAAACCTCCAAACAAGGCAAATATCCAACAACTATGCAAAACAGAGAGTTTGCAGCGCCAATTTGCAGGGCACTGGTGTTTTAATTATATCTCTTGAATTATAAACTGGGTCAGTCTGAAAATTGGACAAAAACTCAATGACATTATCATGATCGTCCACAAAAAAATTCAGAAAGACCCACATCACCGTTCTAGATTTACGATCAAATTTGTAAAAAGAGTTGTTACAGGAAATGAGTTTGCAGTGCCCCTATCTGCCAGTTCGCAGCGCCAAAAGGAAAAACCATCCAAAATCATTTTCTCAACCTTCAAACAGGATGAAAACCCTCATGGATTACCTAATGGTCCTAAGGCTATTGTGGATGTTGATAAGTTTGAGAGTGAGTACCTGCAACCTATTCAATCTACAATGCTCCTCCTTAAGTAGTTCGCAACGCCAACTCAAATATAGCTTGCACACTTCGAGGAGGTTATTAGTTGATGGTATGACATAATCCCTGGAGAAATGGTTAAATTTTAGGCTCTAAAAACCATAAATCCTCCTTTACATGATCAATCTTATGTGTTAACAATATTATTGGATATCTGATATATCTTTGTACATTTTGTTATTATATCTTCGCTCTCATTTCGTGCCGAAAATAATCCGGATCACTATCATACTTTAATTTTAAACATGAGATTTCAAATGTGTGTCTATCAAAATCTTGATTTCATCTAATGAAATGATCCTTTAAAGTTCTCTTTCATTTTTAGTCCATATTTTCCTTTCCTGTGATGAATATTAAGTCTTACTTTGATGAATGATGGGATGGAAATAATGTCCTACAATAATGTATACTCTTTTGGTTTACAAATCTTGTAATATGGTGTAAATATTTGCTTTATATAAGATACCTATTCCTTTCTTAGGTATTCTTTGCATGAGAATATTTATTTCAAGAATAAGCATAGTCCCCTCTCAGGCATTTTTATGTTCTTACATGTTATTTAAAAATAGAGGAATGCCACCTCTTTAAAAATGCAAGTCGATTTGTAATCATGATGTTGTCTCAAAGACTGTAAGAGAGTCTTTCATATCAACATAACCCAATCCTACACCTCATTCATAATTTTTTCATCCAAGGTTTCCATCCTTTTCTTTCACACGGTCGCTTCCACGCTTGCAACCTCCTGCTTCTCAGAATTCGAACATAGGTTGTGAAAACAAGTCCTCGCCTCCCATGCTACTCATGTTGCTCTAGTTCGAGCCATTAGACCAGACAACAAGGGTGAACCAATATCCCCATGCATCCTCTTTCTCTTCCCATGTGATCCAAAATGGATCCAAGAACCATAATGGGTCCAAGAAGGCCTAAAAATCAGAGTTCTTGGAATCGGACGAAAACAAAGCCATTGTGTCCATCTCGCCGTGCTCATTCTGGCCATATAAGTTTTTTCCTCAAATGGACACCGTATGTGAAAGCTATTGTGTTCTAATCGATTTCCCAAACAAGGAAAAAGTCAACTAGTCAAAGGGTGATGTGGCACATTTTGGGCATGACATGTGGCACAATCTACAGAGGACAAGTGGCAGCTCCTGCAACCGACACATGGCATTTCAAATCTCGACATTTGGCAGTTTCTGATGTTGACAAGTGGCAAGGGGTGATTGGTCCATGGTATGGTTTTGGCCAACCATAGGCTGACATGTGGCCCAATCACAGGGTGCCACGTCTCACCCTGGATTAGGCCAACAAAGACCGAATGTCAAAAGTGGTTCTACTTTTACTACGCGGGTTTCGAACTTATAACCTGCTCTAACACAACAAACTCACATAACATGCCAACCAATAGAGCTACAAGTGGATCTTAATATCCCTATGGAAAGAATTCATGATAAAGGGGATATGTTATGGTTATATCCCATTAAAAAAGGCCATGAATATATTAAGCATTGAAAGTGGGTTTTTTTTTTTGGTTTTATATAACATATGTTTATATATCATACATAAGCCCATTTCAAAGTTTCTTGCCACAATAATGTTGAGTTATGGTATTTAAAACCATATAACATCAAGTTCAGCGGAGGCGACTGGATGGTAAAGTCGTTCTTGCAACGAAGGTCAGGTCTTATGCTCAAACCCGAGCAAGGACGTGGTCTAGCTGCAGAAATCTTAACTGGGCCAAGACCGCATACCTTTAGAGATCACGAAGCTTAAAATCACGACCTAACACGCAGGGGCGTGAGGACGCAACCTAGCTCGGGTTCTTTGCAGCGATCAGGGCCTCCCCAGCCATGGACGCTAGTGGGGGCACCATCCCTACCCCTCCCCCATTGCTAGAACTGGAAGCATTCAGGAAGTTGGTCGTCGTAGCCTCCAAGAGACCGCCGTCAACAGTGCAGCAGAAATTTGTAAAGAAATTGGACTGCATCCCCAGCGTTGAATTGCCACTGGAAGAAACTTGCAGAACGACAGTCAACTTAGCAGACAGAGGACTCATCGGGCAATTTACCGGTCTTTGGCCCTCTCCCAAATCCGTAGATGCCTGGGTGCAGAGGAACTGGAATCCGCTCATATCAGAAGGAATAAAGAGCCACTTCGTAGGGAAAGGATTCTTTGTATTCGTCTTTGATAACCCTGAAGATAAAAACCTCATCTTCAGAAACGGGTCATACTTCATGGGGCCACAGGGGTTATACCTGAACAAATGGACCCCGGACTTTGACCCAGCTCAGGATGTGCCCTCGACCGTCCCAGTGTGGGTTCGTCTACCTCATCTCCCCTTACATTGTTGGAACCAAAAATCTTTGCATGCAATCAAAAACACGCTCGGAAGGTATATAGATCAAGAAGTGAGAAAATATCAGTACTCATGCGCAAGGATCTGCGTGGAGGTTGATCTGGAAGTGGGATTACCAGAGGCAATTAAACTCACGGCCGCAGACTGGACGCATATTCAGGATATAGACTATGAGCAGTTACCCTTCAAATGTCGGCACTGCCATGGCTACGGCCATTTCGCAAGACACTGCAAAAAAAAGAATGCAGAAGAAAGTGAAAACGTGAAAGCAAGCCAGTGGACCGCAGTACAGAAAATAGGGACAGCAAAATCCAGAACCAAAGGAGCAACCAAGAACGGCAATTCTGGGAAAATAGAGCAAGAGAAAATCGACGGGAGCTCCAACCCTCCACCGCATGCAGAACCACAAACAGAAAAGGCCATCAACGACATAAAAGAACCAGAAATTATGGACAGCAGGATACAATCAAGTCCCCCCCCAAATGGGAAAGATACAAGAGCACCTGGGCAAGCGGCAGGAACCCTGGAAATAGCCCCCTCTCCATCATATGCAGACATAGCCAGAAAGAAAGCAATAGATCCATCAAGCTCCTTGGAGGATGAGATCCTAGAAAGGCCAGCCAAAAGAGTAGGAAGGAAATCTCGTAAAGAAGCAAGGGAGGATGAGGAAGAAAGACAAAAGACCCAAGGAAGCCAGCCCACCATAGAATTGTCAATCGGCAGAAACACAAGAATAAGGTCTCTAAAAGGAGGAGGCCCAATCACCCCTAACAGCAAGTAATGAAAATCGTCTCTTGGAACTGCAGAGGACTGGGGAATTCAGCAAAAATTGAAGCGGTCAAGGATCTGATGAAAGTGGAACCAGCAGATATCCTCATGCTCCAAGAGACAAAAATCGAAGGGGAAGCCCTTCTAGAGATCAGCAAACACAAATGGCAGAAAAACACAGGGAAGGCAATCAGCGCAAGGGGCACTTCCGGAGGCATAGCAACATTGTGGAAGACAGAGCAGTTCAGTCTTGTCAACTCCTATAACACGCAGCACTGAAGTTTTACAGAGCTTAAGCACGTAGCAAGTAAGTTAACTATCGCATTATTCAATTTATATGTTCCGACTTTGCACACTGAAAAGAAAGAATGTTGGAAAACTTTAAACAAATTTCTAGAGCAAAACTCCCTAAGCAACATAATCATAGCCGGAGACCTTAACCTAGTCATGAATGGAAAAGAAAAAAGGGGAGGAAGGCCCAGCAAGGACCAAATGATTTTTGTAGTAGAAGACATTATACAACAGTGGGACCTAACGGATTTTAAACCACACAAAGGGTTGTACACTTGGAC
>SNQJ01S0034398.1:8802-21784 GCA_010110895.2 Picea sitchensis | reverse complement strand
CCCCTTAAGAACAACTTGGGATAGGATTGAAGGATTTACAAAGGTGACACAATAGAAGAAGGAAGGAGGCCTTAGAGGTTATCCCCCCTTAATGACAACTTCCTTAACTCATAACATAGATAGAAGTTTAGAAAACTTTGCTTATGTAAGAGACTTTGTGAAAATATCTACAACTTGATCAGCTATAGGGAAAATGAGCACTTCAAGAACATGATCAAGAATTATCTTTTTGATGAAGTGAATTTGTATCTCAATGTGTTTGGTGCATTGATGTTGAATTGTATCTTTAGCAAGCTTGATGGCACTTTGATTGTCACACCAAAGGGTGGTCAGATGTTGCTACTAGAATCCAAACTCTGAAAGGATCTGTCGAAGCCACAAGGCTTCTTGAATAACATTAATTGTTGCATAGTACTATGCTTCTATTGAAGAAAGAGAAATAGCCCATTGTTTCTCACAAGCCCAAGTGATAGGTATGGAACCAAGACTGAAAACGTATCTTGTAGTATATTTTCGATCATTAGTGTTTCCATATAAATTGGAATCAGTGAAACCAACCAATAAAGGAGTCCCTCGTGAACTATAATGTATCTAAAACTGAATTGTACCCTAGATATATTGAAGTATCATTTTTTTGCTTTCCAATGGGTATTGTGGCGTGTTTGTGTATACTTAGAAACAAGACCAATAACATTAAAATAAATTTTAGGATGGTTATAAGTCAAGTATAAAAGGCTACAAACTAATTGATGGTACAAAGAAGTATCAACTTCAAGAGTAGTATAGGTGGCAACAAGTTTGACTCCAGACTAGAAGGGACAAGGTATTGATTTACAATATTCCACGTGAAAGTGACGAAGAAGGTCACATGTGTGCTTAGATTGGGAAAGATAAATTCCTTCCTTGGTTTACAATACTTGGAGGCCAAGGAAATCATGCAAATAATGTAATTATGTCATTTCAAATTTCTTCTTAAGGTTGGATTTCACATGGGTTAAAAGTTTAGGGTCACTACTAGTGAGGATAAGGTCATTAGCATAAAGAAAAACTATTATGATATGGCTTCCTACTTTCTTAGTGTATACATTGGGGTCAGTATAGAAAATTCGAAGTCAAGAATAAATCTTCACATTTTAGAATACCAAATCTAACGAGCTCGCTTATGGCCATAGAGAGATTTCTTAAGGTGGAAAACAAGGTTGGAGTCATTATGAACACCATGAGGTTGTTCCATGTAGATTTATTCTTTTAGATTCCCTGCAAGAAGGTAGATTTAACATCCATTTAATGCACCTCCCATTTATGTGAGTTGGCAAGGGCTAGACCAAGGCGGATGGAATTCATTTTGGCTACAAGGGAAAAGGTTTTTTTATAGTCAATGCCTTCAACTTGAGAAAATCATTTGGAAACTAATTGGGCCTTATGTCTTTCAACACTTCCATATGATTCATACTTACGTCTATACACCCATTTACATGTGATAAGTTTTCTTCCTTTTGAAAGATATACAAGTTCCCAAATATTGTTCATCATTAAAGAATGATATTCTTCATTCATCGTTGTGTCCCAATCTGGATGGTCGGAAGATTTTGTGAACATTTATGGATCATGATTCTATGAAACTTGAGCCAAAAGACAGGAGGTTGGTTAGCACTGTGAACATGTACAATGTTGAATTGTAGGATTACCAACTACTTCTCATGTTGAATGGACCCATGTAGGAAGTTATGGTGTTGGTGCAAATCCATGATCATGTTCAATGGACTCAACTGGAGGAAGGTGAGCATGTGGAGGTGGATGTGGATTTTCATCCTGACTATTATCTGAAGAAGAATAAACCCTAATAATATCACTAACAACAAATTTGGGAAGAGAATATGAAACATGCGTCGAAGATGGAAAAAATGATGAATTAGTCTCACGGGCTAAGTGTTGGACATTTGGTTGTCATTGATGTCAACCCTTAGAGAATTCGAGATGCCACAGAGTTGTGGTCAAGATTGATGGTAAGTCAGTTGTCATTGATGTCAACAGAAGTGGTTGATGTCAACAAATGTGATGGATCCATTTGATGAAGTCTTGATGAAGTCTACAGGAAGCCTTAGAGGTGTGTTTATGGAACCCGAAGTTGTTTGAGGAATAATGACATGAAAGACACTAAAAATGTAGGTAATTCACTCATAGATGGATATTCCTCATCATGTCATTTCAAATGGTAGGTGGTACACCACATGGTTCCTCACGGTTAGGGAGATATTCTCTCGTGAAGCTGGAAGCCTGGAAGAATGGTTAAGAATCCCCTAGTTGGTTATAAGTCATTAATGAAAGGGTAAAGTGGTTGTAACAAGAAATTTTGAGAATCCCTAAAGTCGAGAAAAGAGGTTACTTAGAAAAAGTATATATACACCTCAAGAAGTCTCTCATAAGAAAATTCACACATTCATTCTATTGAATATCTTCTATGTGAGTAAGTGATTTATTGGCAAGTTTGTGACAGCGAAATGTGAGTCAACGAATAGTGAGAAGTGTGGGAGTTTCGTGATTGAAAAGAAGAGCTAGGATTTTATGTAAAAACCTTAATTTGGCTTACCCCCGCGGGTCAGACAGATAGTGTCCCGCGAGGCACCCACGTGGATTGTGTAGTGCATGTCACGTGAGGCCCCGTGTGACAACAGGTCTTAGCCCCGCAAGGACAAGAAATATTTGGGGAAAATGCTAGTGACAGGTTGATGAGGACTGAGGAAAAGCTACAGGTTCATATCTTGTGTATCAGGTCAGCTACAAGTTTTTATCTTGTGTATTAGGTCAACTACAGGAGTAAAGGTATGCTTATGTCCTTGTTTTGAAGGATATGATTGTTCATGGTATGGTGCATGCTTGAGGCATGTGTGGTATAATTGTTGAGGCATTGGCACATGATTCAGGTACATCTTGGATACATGGTTGAGTGATGTATACCCTTGTATATGTTTTGGTATACAACATGGTTGTTATGGTTCATTATTAGAGACATATCTTTGTGATGTATGGTACATGGTTAAGGTATACACTTGGTATATGGTGGCATATGTATGAGGCACATGCTTTGGTACTTTGTTGAGGCACTTCATTGATGATATGGTACAGGTCTATACATGATTGATGCTATGGTATATGGTATAGGTTTTATACATGATTGATGCCTTGGTACATGGTACATGATTTGGTATATGATTGACTACTCATCATTGATGTTATAGTATCTACACTTGGCATATCTTATGGTACATGGTGTATGGCATGATTGAGACAAATCATGAGTGATATGGTATATGCTTGAGGCACATCTCATGGTACATGGTTTATGGATGTTGGCATATTTTGGATGTAAATATTTGTGATGTTGGTACAAGTTTCAATGTACATGGTTGATGCATGGTATGGTACAAGTTTAGTACATGATATGGTACAATTTTTGGTACACGGTTGAGACATGTATCTTGTGATGGTATGTTGGTTATTTCAGTACATGTTTGGTAGAGGCATGTATTGGTGATGTTGAGCATCTGATTGAGATATGTTCTTGGTATATGATCTGGTTTGTTGATGTTGAGTATCAACGACAGTGACAGGTTGACAATGACAAGATTATGTGATAGCTTGGCAGCAGCAAGTTGGTGTGACAGTGACAGTGATGGGTTGGATGGCAGGTTGAGTACAGGTTGTTTGACATATCAGCGACAGTATCAATGGTGTGAAAGTTTGGTCTACACTTATATTTTAGGGTGGAAAAACGGGGCAAGGAGAGGGAGTTGTAGCCTCCTTCCAGTTGGAGCCAAAGAATAGAGAGAGTTGGAGCTTCCTTCAGGTTGGAGCCTGTAAATCAGGGGATCGTAGCCTCCTTCTGGTTGGATCCAGAGAATTCAAGGATTTTTAGCTTCCTTCATGTTGTAGCCTGTAAACTAGGGGTTTGGAGCCTCCTTCTAGTTGTAGCTAGTAAATCAGGGAGTTGTAGCTTCCTTTAGGTTGGAGCCTGTAAATAGGGGGTCAAAGCCTCCTTCCAATTGTAGCTAGAGAATTGGGAATTCGGTGCTTCCAAAGAATGTATTCTTGACAATATATAAGAAATCATTATGTGGTTTTTTCCCATTTGGGTTTCCATGTAAATTATGGTGTACTGTGTATTTGATGTGATGTTGTTATATGCTCATGATATATTGAATGAAATCATAAATGAAATAATACTGATAAATTTGAAGTTTATATATTATGATTGAAAGTATTGAATGAAATCATAAATGAAATAATATCATAAATTTGAAGTTATATATTATGATTGAAAGTGGTAAAAAGTGCTCATAATTATTCACCTCCCCTCAGTATTTCCAACATTGAGATGTTTTAATCAAATTTAACATCTCACATAATAATAATTTCATCGGAATGAGGCTAAACAAGTTTGTAACCTTTGACATCTTTAGTGTATCCAACAAAAATGCACTTCTCACTTTTAGGCTATAATGTTTTCCTTTTCTCTAACGAATCTGATCCCATGCTTCACTACCAAGTACGCGGAAGTGGCTTACATCTAGTTTAATTTTAATCCATGCTTCTTTTAGTGTTTTATTTTTTTAAGCATTTTTAGGAGTGTGATTTACTATATAATTGACACAGCTGATAGCTTTCACCCAATAATGAAGACTTAATCCCTTAGATTGGATCATATAATTTTTCATTTCCTTTAAGGTTTGATTCTCTCTCTCGACAACACCATTTTGTTGTGGTGTGTATGGAACAGTATGTTGCATTTGAAACAATATGTTTCATTTGAATGCCCCATGCAGTGCAGTAAGTTGTGAATATTGTGTTAACATATTTGCTTCCATTATATGTTATTAACCTCTACAATTGATTTCTATAGTATTTTTCTACAAGGGCCTTGTAGGTCAAAAACATGTCAAAAACTCCCCCCTTGAGTTTTAAGAAGTAAACCCAAGTGCATATGGATAATTCATCAATGAAAGTTAAGAAGTACTTGTACCTAGAGAAAGAATGAGAAGGAAGAGGACCAAAAAAATCACTATGAACAAGCTGCAAGGTGGTTGAGGTGTGCTAAGAGGCACATTTGTCAAAATTGTCTCATTGATGTTTTCCAAGAACAAAACTGGCACAAACACTATCTCTGCAAGAAATGAGATGAAGACCAGTCGCCATATTTTGATTACATGGTTGTTTCAATGAATGATAGTTTAGATGACCCAACCGCTTATGACAATGTTCACTCAAGTCATCGCTATGAGCAACAAGAACTAATGGTAACGACGATGACACAAAATTGTCAAATTTGTACAACCTAGTAATATCATTAACAATTCCATTTGTTATGACATACTTAACATATTTTAAATCCTTGATCATAACTTGGTGAGGTGAAAACTATACTATGTTTTTTTTTTTGACAAGAACGGGTAGAGGAATTATATTAAAAGGTGGACTAGCCACTGGTGCGTTTACAAAATGGCTTTGCTTCACTGAGAAACTGCCAGAATGGAGCTTAACAGTGCTCATGAATACACTTAACTTGATCCCATACTTACAAGAGCTAACACTAAACCAGCGATTACAAACTTATTTAACGCCTTGACTTCTATACAAAATGTCAAGATGTTGAAGAGGGAGTAGACTTGCTTCAGACAGAGCGGCAGGATTAGTTTTTGGGATCCTGTCTCCAATCGTTGTTAAGCTGGGACATTTTCACTTCCAGCTGACCTATTCTTTCCTCAAACTCTTTCTTTGGATTCTTGAGTTCTTGATGTAGCTTGCTTAGTTCTTCAGTGAATCCGAACTTTGTAGTGGTGATGTCTTGCTCTAGCTTCTCCATCCGTCTACCTGCTTTTGAATCCAGGTTCTCAAGAAAATCCAGTTGGAACTCTAACATTTGCTTCGGGTTCTCCAACGTTGAGTCCATAGCCTTTAGCCGTTCCTCCAGACTTGGCTTGGTACTAGAGCTGGCTGCCATTACTCAGTTCCTTCCCTTCTTCGCGCGTCCAGATTCTTCAAAGACGTATACACAGGAAATCTCTACATAGGAATGATTTGGACCTGTGGATATGCCTTTGATTTAAACTCGCATTCCTTGGCCTTCATTATTTCGTCCTGAGTTGCTAAGTTCAAGAGGTATGGGCAAGGTGTTCCACTGTCACCTCCCTGTCTGAGATCTGCTTGTGCTTGGTACCTTCCTTTGTCCCTTTCCCCCAATGGCGCAGCCCTGATCTGACTGGGCTTGGGAGTTTTCTTTTCCGTCCTTTTCCCCTTCTCAACCACTTGCATATTGGGTGCGGGCGATATCTCATGATTCACGGCAGCTCCATGGTGGACATTGTTCCATTGAGATTCAAGTTTCCCAACGCCAAGAGGGCGCCTTTGTTAGCTTCAACATCCGCTTTCTCATTCAACTCTCTTAAAACATGGTATATCTCATATGAGCTGAAGCACCCAAGAAGGAGGTGGATTTTGTCCAAAAGATTGTTTAGTTTCGCACTTTGGGTTTGAGTTCGGTGGATAATGGCTCTGATTACCAATCTGGAATCTCCTACTATGACCAGGTTCTGGACCCCGTGCTTGTTGGCTTGATGCAGTCCTTGCCACAGTGCCATGGCTTCTGTGTTGCTGCTGGTATCAATACCTAATCCCAGGGTGTATCTTATCGTTGTTTCTGCATTGGGACTTTCGATTATCCTGCCTCCACCTGCTAGGCCTGGGTTTCCTTTTGAGGCCCCATCGAAGGACAGAATATAGGCCTTTCTCTATGTTTTCCAATTGTCAAACTCATGTTTACCTTTTCTGATTTCCCAATCCTCTTGACTTGGGGAGCTAGTTGTGGTCCCATTTTGACTTTAAATTTTAAACTGATCCAACCAGAGCTCTTCTAATTATTCTAGCTTCCCATTGTATTTGGAATGACATAAGTATGGGGCACTCTCTCCAAATAGTGCTTGAATTTTGTCTACCACTATGGGTGCGCTCCTTTTCCTGTCCCTGAAGATTCTGTTGTTTCTTTCCTGCCATAAATTCCATAGGATGAACTTTGGGAGGAATTTCCACAGCGTAAAGGCTTGGTTGTGTTTTTGTTTCTGGAACGGGTATAAGGAATCCCAGTGTTGGAGAAGACTTTTGGTGTCTTGAGGGAAATTGATTTCAGTTTGAATTCCAATTGCCAACCTCCAGAATTCTTTGGAATAGGCGCAACTGAGGAGGAGGTGGTATGTAGTTTCTTCAGCCTGTTGGTAAAGAGGGCACCGATAGGGACCCTCCCATCCTTTCCTTTGGAGGCTTTCCCCTATTTGGATGCTATTGTGGGCAAGAGTCTAGATAAACATATCAATTTTAGGAATGGACTTAGACTGCCAAATAGCTTTCCAGATGATCGGGTTAGCTGGGACGTTGGGAAAATTTATAGTGAGTCGATAGCCATTAGTTGTGGTGTAGGCTTTGGCGTTTTTTCCCCAGCCTCTCTCATCCTTCCCTTTTTTTTTGAGTGGGGCTTTCCCCTGCAGACATAGCTTAAGAGTGCTCCAGTCCCCTTCTAAATTCGGGGGTATGTTGCCCACTCCCCACCCTTGCCACGACTTCTGCCTGTCATTTCCCCAAATTGAGATGTTGAAGAGAGTCTTTAAATTTCGGCTTTCCATCTAGTCCTTAAGTCGCCGCAGAGCCTGTATCAGATCTAAAGGAGGATCTCCTAAGATTGAATCTTGCCAAATTTTGATTTTCTTTCCATTCCTTGGCACCCAGGTAAGATGAGGATTGAAGTGGGGCATGGCCTTTTTGCAGAGGGTAAAGATAGGGGATCCTTTAGAGTCCCTGCAAGGATGTTCTATGCAACGTTCCCTTGATCCCCTAAAATATTTTTTCTAGAGTGTTACTTTGCTCCAGGCTGGTGCACCAGTGACAATATTCCATAGCAACTTTGCCCCAAATGCCAGGTTCTGTATTCGGGTTTTTTTTAAGTTGAGTCCACCTTCCAAGAGAGGCTTAGAGGTTTTTTCCCAGTTTATTAGGTGCAATTTCCTTCCGGTCTGCTTTCTGCCTTCCCACGGGAAGCGTCTTTGCATTGCTTCAATTTTTTGTATTGTGGAGCCGGGGGCTAGGAGCAGCAAACTCTAATAGATGGGTATGCTGGCCAGAACTAACTTATTAGGACAACTTTCCCTGCTAGATTTAGCCAATTCACCCCCCAAGTGGAAATTTTCTTCTTTAGTTTGTTGATTAGGTGGTTCCACTGTGAGGCTCTTGGGGCAGCCTTGAAAATAGGGACTCCCAGGTAACTGAAGGCCTCCCAGTTGGTATGCCCCTCCATCCCTAGAACTCTAGATATTCCCACCATTTCTTTGGGCGTGATGTTCCAGCCATAAATCTTGCTTTTTGCCTGACTTATTTCACTTCCTGAAACTGCATCATAAGCATCAAGTTCCTCCTTAAAATTTTTTGCAATTATTGGGCTTGCACCACCTAACAGCAGGGTATCGCCTGCAAATTGAGCATGATTTATGTCTTTCACCCCTTGCACTATTCTTAAACCCTGCAGATTGTTTTGAGTTTGGGAGTTTTCCAACTGATAGCTTAGGACAGAAGCTTGGATTGCATAGAGGAGGGGCAAGAGGGGGCACCCTTGCCTTAGCCCTCTAGAGGCTTGAAAAAATTTTGTTACTCTTCCATTTACCATGGGGGCTATCCAAGGTGAACCTATGCAGGCTTTAATCCAGTTTACAAAAGTCTGATCGAAACCAAACTTTCTCATTACTTCAAATAAAAATCTGTGATTGACTCTATCAAAGGCATTGGCGAGATCAAGCTTTATAATCATACCTTTATCTTTCCTCCGGATGCTTGAATGAAGGGCCTCTTGGACCAGGATGATGTTGTCTGCAATGTGTCTACCTTTGATGAAGCCTCCCTAGTTTTCTGGGATGATAAGAGGGAGGATTATTTTCAGTCTGTTTGCTATAATCTTGGTGAGGATTTTGTAGCTGGTGTTGCAGAGGGAAATTGGCCTAAAATGGTTGAAGCTGAGTGCTCCTTTCTCCTTCGGGATAAGTGCCAGGAAGGCCGAGTTTGTGCTCCCTCCTAGCTTGCTGCTCAATTGTGATTTTCTTATCATTTTGGTGAGGTCAGATTTGATTATCCCCCAACACTGTTGATAGAATTTGGCAGTGAAGTCGTCCGGTCCTGGAGCCTTGTCCGGATTCATTTGATCCAGTGCCTCCTTTATTTCCTGCTGCAAAACTTCCTTTATCAGGCTGAGGTTAATATCCTCCTTTATGAGATTTGGAATGATGGAGAGGGGGTACCTGTGGGGGTCAATGTCTACCCTTTGCGTTTATGAGTAGAGGGCTTCGAAGGTTTCAAAGGCTGCTTGTTTAATGCCTTCTGGATCTGAGATTGTAGTATTTTGGGCCTGAATTTCTATCACTACCTTGTAATGTTTCCTTGCCTCCGCCTGCTTATGGAAATAGTCAATTTTTTTATCTCCTTCCTTCAGCCAAAGGCTTCTTGATTTTTGCCTCCAATAACATTCTTCCTCCCTATAGGCGTTGTGCCATTGTCTTTGGAGCTGGACTTCTTGCAGTAGATCCTCTTGGGTGATCTCTT
This sequence comes from Picea sitchensis, assembly GCA_010110895.2. Classification (NCBI taxonomy): domain Eukaryota; kingdom Viridiplantae; phylum Streptophyta; class Pinopsida; order Pinales; family Pinaceae; genus Picea; species Picea sitchensis. Next base: position 12,154 of record SNQJ01S0034398.1, on the reverse strand, counting down.
TGTTTTCCAATTCCAGCCGGTGGTTCTCAAGTTGCTTTTGGGCCTCTTTGCGTGAGGTGGTTGGGTCTGGGCAGCCTTTTGCCCAGGACTTCAGAGTGGTCTTTAGCCTTCATAGCTTCTCTTCCCAAACATAAAAAGTAGAGCCTTTGACCTTGCTTGCCCACGCGCTGGAAACTAGTCGAAGAAAGTCTTTGTCTTGGATCCAGGACGGGTTGAACCTAAAAGGGATGGGTCCCTGGCCTTGATCTGTTTTAAACTCTAAGCAGACGGGCTTGTGGTCTGAAGTGATGTGAGGGAGGATTTCTGTAGAGGCGATGAGCCCAAGAGTCAAGAAGGAGCTTTGGACGAGGAATCTGTCCAGCCTGGCAGCTATATGCCCCGGTCCAATCCTCTTATTGGACCACGTGTAGTGGCCTTTGACCGGTTTGATGTCTATTAGATCCCAAGCTGAGATTAGATCTTCCACCCATTCTCTAGATGGATCTCTTACTATAGTTCCCCCTCTTTTTTCTTCCTAGTTCAGGGTTACATTTAGATCCCCTCCTAAAATGATATTTTCTAGATCATTTTTTTGTAAGAAGTCTTGGAGGGATTCCCAACAATTCTTTTTTTCTTCTATATGTTGCGGAACATAAATATTAAAGAGGCTTAGCAGATTTCCGGAATCTTTATGGAGGAGCGTGGTGTGAATCCAGTGCATGTGAGTGTCTGAGTTAATCAGTTCTATTTTGGTGGTGTTCCACAGGGTGCAAAGCCCTCCTGACACACCCCTGGCATTTTCAGCTATTCCTTGGTTGTTTCTCCAGACGTTCATTGAAACTTTAAGAGAGTCATGTTGACTCATCTTGGTCTCCTGGAGGAGTAGGATGTCTGCTTTCGAGGTTTTGATAATATCTTTGAGAGCTTCCTCTTTCCTTTTGCTGCCCAGACCCCTCCAGTTCTAGGAGGTTAACTTCATTAATTACCTTGGGGGGGGGAATGGCCTCCGTGGGAGGCTTTGAAGAGCTTCCTTGTTTGCCTCACACTGATCGGTTACTTGATGGTTGGTTGTGCACCTTTTAGGATGTCTTTGTAGGTTTCCTGATCTCTTTCTGCTTTTTTGGATTTCCTGCCTCTTCCTGGTTTCTTTGGGGTGGCCCAGGCTTCACTTGCTCCTTTCGAATCACTGCCGGATGAGATCTCCCCTTCCTCTGTGCCTTGAGTCGCCCCAATCCTTTGAGGGGATTTGTTTTGCTTCTCTTCTTCTGTTAGCTTTTGAGTTTCTCTGTCTTCAGGGGTTTGGGTACCTCTTGCTACTTCCCCTTAGGCGTCTTGGCTCGGCTCTTCTATCTCACCTCCAGTTTTTGGGGCAAAAGCATTGAAGCTGTTAACCGTCTCTTTGCTTCCTAGATTCTTGTCTTGTGTTGGGGTTGACTTTTCACTTCTTGTTCCTTTTGATTTCGATTTCCCTTTCTGAGCCTGTTGCCAGCCTTCATCCACTGCTTTCTCTATATTTAGGTTTTTTGGGCAATTCCGTTGGAAATGGCCATATTCATGGCATCCTCTGCATTTTAAGGGGAGTTGCTCATAATCAAGCTTTTGGAAGTGATGTCAGTCCCCTACTTTTAGTTTTACCGCTTCCGGCAAACCTACCTCCAGATCAACTTCCACACAGATCCTTGCGCAGGAGTACTGGTCTTTTGGGTCCACTCTATCGATGTAATGTCCCAATCCATTTCCGATAGCTTGGAGCGATGAAGAGTTCCAACAGTGTATTGGCAGGTTCGGAAGTCTTACCCAGACAGGAACGTCTTTTGGCACTTCTGAGGCTGGATCGAAGCTTGGGGTCCAGCGATTTAGATAGGTCCCTTGTGTGCCCATGAAATACAGCCCATTTCTAAAAATTAGATCTCTGTCCTCCTGAGAGATGAATTCGAAAATAAAAAATCCTCTCCCAACCACATAGTAGGTTACTCTATTTGTTATCAATGGCCTCTAGTTCCTTTGAATCCAGTTATCTGTTGTTTTAGTTGAGGGCCAGAGGCCCATGAACTGACCTACCAGGCCGCAATCTGAGAGGGACAGTGCGACCTTCATTGGTTGGTCCGGGGGGAGGTCGATCTTCGGAACTGCGTCTAGTTTTCTCACGAAGCTTGGGGGTTCTGAAGGAGGGAGCTTCTTGCTGCAATCTACGACAAGTTTACGAAAGGAGGAGGTTGGGGAGGGAGGGGGCGGCGGCTCCCCTCCGCCCTGGCCAGTCATGAAAGCGGCTAAGATTGAACCCTAGACTCAGAGCGAGAGTTATTTGCCTTCACGATCTTAAACTCTTAACTCTAATGAGAATCATCACAAGATTCATGTAAATTGAAAACTATACTATGTTACCTTCACTTGAATGAGTGATTTATTATATTGATGTAACATACCCATCCACCCACAGGTTGGCCATGCTACTTAAATTCGCACTTCAAAACTGATTTTGAAATTTCGATAACATCTAATTAAGAAAGAAGCATGAAATAATCAAGATTCATGCTATGGCATAAAAGAAATGGACATAATGCCATGCACAACAATAACCAACAAGCATGAATATTACAAGAACGAATCTCAGAGATAATCATTAATACACTGTGAAAGTAAATATACAAGCATAGAAACACATGGCATAAAGAACTTATCTTAAAAAAAATCAATCACCAACTGGTTGCAGATCAAGGATGTTCCACCCAACCATAAATGTTGTTGTTCCAAGTATCAACAGCAGGTCGCCCTGATCCAGGGCTATCAATCCACAAGGACAGTTCCAGGGTGTCACTTAGCTTCCTAAACCAATCAATACTTAAGCTCTCACAGGTTTCTCAACACACAGCAATCCAAGGTGCACCGGCTCTCTTCTCTCCAGCCTGCACAACCCAAATACAATGAACCCCCTTCACTACCACTTAATCCCTCAGACTATCCACTTCTTTCCAAGGCTTCATTCCATCTAGTCAAGAATCTCCATGTTGGGACTCTCATGATTCACAGTTGTGTACAAATTTTAGCACATGCCAAATTGTCAATGCATCTTAGGCATGCAGGAACAAATTCATGGCTTGAATACACTAGTCATTACTACATCCAACAAACAATGGCTTCTTTCTCAAAAATTCTCCTCCATGTCCCAACCAAGAACAAAAATGAATGAGGAATGATAAAATGAGAAACAATAAATAAAAGAGTGAACCCCCATACAACGCAAAGATGGGTTTATATCTTTAGTTGGAAATCAAGAACCACATGGCCTTCCCCAATAAGCTTATGTAACCACTTCTCTCAATTAAAAAAATTATGGGTAAATAAAATATAATAAAAATACTTAGCCCCTTAA
>SNQJ01S0034397.1:69670-105935 GCA_010110895.2 Picea sitchensis | reverse complement strand
GATTCAAATTCATGGTTTTGTGTTTGTTCTCTGTGTATTCATGTTGAATGATATGCTCTTGAATGTTTGCTTCCTGTTATACATTTTCTTTATATGCTGTGTATATGATTTCATGTTTTGAATTTGAAGTCTGAAAGGAAGTCAGAATGAGTTTCAATTGTTTCTCTATCTGAACAAGGATTCCTGCAAGGAGTGCAATCGAATTGTCCACAAGGAGTGCGTTGACAGAGGGTTCAGATAAGGTAGCTTTTGTTCTCATTAGTTCAGAAGTATAGACATGCACAGGATCCATGCAAGGAGTGTGCAGGCTGAGGAAAGTCTCAGAGTTGCAAGTCTGAGAAAAACATTGAGAGACTGTTGCTGCAGGTGTGCGCAGAGTCGAAGGAAGTTCAACACTTAGAAGTGTTTGAAGGTTGTCACAAGGAGCGTGTGCAAGAGTCTTCTCTGAGACTCAGAGTTATAAGGAAGCTCAGGAAGGATAAGGCCTTCGAGATTTTGAAGGACATCGCAGGGAAGATGGGACTGGAAGTTTGTAAGAAGCTTCGTAAGTTCACGCCGTAGGTGGACGAGTTCCACGGAGGAACACTTGGTCATTCGCCAAAATCGCCAAGGAAGAACGGACTGACGGTGTTCTCTGAGGAGAGTTCGCGAATTTCCGTGAGTTGTCAGATCTCGTGGAGGAGCAGGGAGGTTACAGTGAAAGCGTCGAGAGGTTCAAAGCTCAGGAGGGGCAGGAACATAGATCCGATTCACAAGAACTTTCAGATTCACACGTGGAATCCCATATTAGAGTTTCATGGGTTAAATTCCCGTGAACATTGCAACGGGAATTGCGAAATCGCAATATGCGATATCCCAAGGGCTACACGAATAGTGTGGGGCCACAAGAGTCGGCAAGTGGACAGGTGGCACACTGTATCGAAGTTTCGTGGCGAGAAGTCCCGAAACAATTGCCTCAGGATTTGCGATATTGCAAAGTGCAAAATCCTGACAGGTTTGAAGTGGCGTTGAAAGGTCAAACTCGCGCGCGTGTCGGAGTTTTGGCATATCGAGAATCGGGGGTTGGTAAAACAAGTTGTTCGACATCACGAGTGCCGAAATCGCGATAGGGAAAACCCCGATAGGAAAAGGTCAGCGTTGACTGGTTGTCGAGTTTCGGGGATTGAAGAGACCAACACTCGACCACTGACCTCGCGAAGTCGCGAAGTCCGATCTCCCAAGTGTAACAAGGGGATCCAGTGAGAGTTTGCTGTGGGTGCAGATTTACCGATAAGGAAATAGAATAACTGTTGAGAGTTCTTCGGGCCGTGATAAGGAAAGATCTTGTGCGTGCACACCGACCTTTCGACCTGTGGGTTGTGTAGAGGTTGCGGCGTCGACACCACTTTGGTACTGGAGGATGAATATTTTAGGATCTTATAGAAAATTCATGTTAATGTAGCATTCATGAATTGTACATTTATTTCCCTTTGGTACTTGAGCATGAATATTTTAGGATCTTTTAGAAAATGCATGTTAATGTAGCATTCATGAATTGTCTTGTAAAACATTATGTTAGTACTAAACACACTTATGCACATAAATATACATAAAGATAATATATACCTTCAATATTGATAGCATAAAATTAGCCCATTTTTTTTTTTTTAAATACATAATTTTCGTCGCAATTTTGACGACAATAACAATTCCTGCGATGAATTTGCTATATAAATCAAGAAACGTTGTCGTCGCAATTTCGACGACAACAACAATTCCTGCGACAAATTTGCTATATAAAACAAGAAAAGTTTTCGTTGCAATTTTGACAACAATAACAATTCCTGCGATGAATTTGCTATATAAAACAAGAAAAGTTGTCGTCACAATTTAAATGACAATAGCAATTCTTGCGACGAATTTGCTATATAAAACAAGAAAAGTTGTCGTTGCAATTTCGACGACAATAAAAATTCCTGCGACAAATTTTCTATATAAATCAAGAAAAGTTGTCGTCACAATTTCAACGACAATGACAATTCCTGTGACGAATTTGCTATATAAATCAAGAAAAGTTGTCGTCGCAATTGAGACAACAATAAAAATCCTGCAACGAATTTGCTATATAGACCACGAAAAATTATCGTCGCAATTGCGACGAACAATTGGTTTGACTTAGTTTTCCTATATTGTCGTATTGGTGACGATATTCTTTCTTTGTCACAATTGTGAGAAGTTCGTTATGGTCGTCGCTCGTGCGACGTTTATTCAAGTTCGTCGAAATTTCCATGTTCTATGATACGACGTTTGAGAGACTCAATATTCGTCGCAATATCCATGACATAACGTCGCAAGAGCATCGAAATAGCCGTCACAAAATGACCCTAATTTGCTAGTGAGTACAAATCCCATGATAACATTTTGGGGCCGTTGTTGGGGAGAATTGAGTCATTCTCCCTGCAAAATTTTTGGTAAACTTATCCTGAAGCTCTTATCTCAAAAGTTTACCTAGAGAGACCATTGATGATAAAATCCCTCACCTACCTTTGATGATCCTATAGGGACCATATGACAACTCCAAAAATCTCAAGGAGGCTTTCTAACCCTCCTAAGACTGATAAAAGAAGGTTTCCTCACAACTCTCCTTTGTTTAAATATTTGTTCAATGGAAAATTTCTTTATATTCAATGGCTCACAAGCAATGGGTATCCAATATCTTAAAATGCTTCGACATGTCTACAATCTGAGGGTAGCCTCACAACATGCCTCAGAAGTTTGAAAATTGGTTGCCCAAGTTTTTCGGTAATGATGTGACTACTACTAAAGAGCACTTGGATAACTTCTGGGCCTATTTCCAATGTAATCCCATGTGTGATGATTTTGAAGATGTAGTGATGAAACTCTTTCATCCACTTTTGTTGATGATGCTAGGAGATGGTACAATAGTCTCCCTAGCAAAAGTATTTAGACCTGGGATGCATTTGAGGAGACCTTTATAAAAATATGGGGTACTAAAGAAAATCCTAACTTTTTGTTGCGACTTAATGTAATGAATAAAAAAATAGAATGAAACCATCAAAGAGTTCGATGTCATATTTGAAAATTTTCTTCAATAAATACCTAACAATATTTTCCCTGAAAATTAACATCTGCTTCTCCTTTATACCAACGCCTTTTCAGGACATTTTGGGTTCATGCTCACAGACAAACTCCCAAAGACTCTTGAAGAGGCCCAAGAATTGGATGAAATAATTGAGGCTAATCTTTCATCCTGTAAGGTAGAACCTTTTTATTCCCCAAGGACCAAGGCTAAAAGAAAACCAAGAACACTGCATACTATAGAGCCCACCCAAGATATAAGTGCTCCATGGGAACAATGGACTGAAGAAGAACTAAATGGCCTCACCAAAAATCAAACCCTAATGATGAACACGATCACAAACCTATTAAGGGTGCAACAACAATCCATTAGGCCTCCTTTTAAGGGCCACCCCCAAAGACAGGGAAAAACATGGAAACCTAGGCTCCCAAATGAACAAAGAGTCCCTAATACTCTAGATTCTCCTAACACTATAGACTAAGAAGAGACTCCTTGGTGTTTACCTTGTGGGGATCCACATTGGGAACATGAATGCCCAAATAATATGATGGGGGACCTGATCACATGAATTTTCTTTATACCATGGACTCCATCTTTGGTATTGACCCCCCAAGAGTGTTTAAACATCACACAAGAACAACTTGAGGAGGTGTAAGAAGGAAGCTTCCAGGAGGGTTAGGATGGAGATATTAAGCCAAATGGATGAGGAATAAAAGGAGAAGCTTTGGAATAAAGAACTACAAGTGTACACTAGACAAAATAATGCACCCCAAGCTCTTCCTAGTGACCCTATATTCCCCCGACCAAGGCCTCCTCCATCACCTAAAGATAACAGTCCTCCTAGTTCCACTTTTCCAAGAAATGATGACAGAGACTTGAATGTTGACATAATTAGTGCCTTGAGAAAGATAAATGTACCTTACCTCTAACATAAATGATTAAGATTCCTTTGATAAGAAACAAGGTTGAGAAATTATTTATATCACAAGGAGAACCTAGAGACCCTCCTATGTTGATATGAGATAATCATTGCTTACAACACTATGATGCACATCCACCTTTTTACATCACCCTAAAGTTAAATAAGAAGTGGCTAAACAACTATATGCTCGACTCAAGGGCTTCAGAAAAATTATGACCTTGAAAGTGATGAGACAATTGGGCTTGGAAGTCACAAGGTCTTATGGGAATGTTTGCGAGATTGAATCCAAGGCTATTAGTACATATGGGTTGATAGAAATTTTAGAGGTTCGCCTTGCAAGATACCATGATATAGTATTTTTGATGGAAATTGTGTTTGTGGATATCCCAAACATTTGGGGGATTATTTTGTTTAGGAAGTTTGTTGCAATATTGGGTGGAACCTTACATATGGACTTATCTTATGCTACTATACCCATAGGTGATGAATCCCATGTATTTCTATACAATCAATCAATGACAAGGGACCAGGTTGAAGAAATTGATCTTGATGTCGAAAATGATGATCCCTTAGAATATTTACCTGAAGAATTCATGGATTCCTGTTACACACCAAAATGTCACACTTAAGTGTTGCATCGATTATGCACCTAAGTGTCGTAAGTGTTGTAATTTTGACACCATGAAAAAACATTTTTCATAACCCTTAGTCAGTGTGGAAGAGAAAAATACATCAAGAGAAGGTCTAAATATCACTTTTTACCTTAGGTTTGACCATTTTTGAAGTTCAATTCTCCCCAACACGCTCCTTGTTCACTCTCTAGGGAGCGATGCTAATGCTATGTGTTCATCTTTGGGGGAGAGTTGATGTAGTCAAAGGGAGTTGTAACCATCCCACCTTTTTTAAGAGAGGAAATATTAGGAGAATCAAATTTTTTCTATTCAAGGATTCGAGCTACCCTACTTTGCTCTATCCTAGGCAACCTCAAGAAACCAAATCCCAACCTATGGAGTAAAATCCTCAACTATTTCCCAAAAGATCTCATGATGGTTGAACTCCTAACTACTATATAATGAGTCCATTATAAGGTGAAAAGGGGGAAGATACTTACAGAGAATCATACTTATGACCATGTGAGAGATAAAGGGCTGGACATGAGGGCATGGAGGAGGTTGCAACAACATCAACAATTGGTTTGTAAGTATTCCACCATGATTTTCCATTAATGAATAAACTTGGCCTATTTCCTTCATACTTGTGTCTCTGATTCATGTATGTCTATTGATGTAAATTCATCATAGTTAGATCTATATTAAGAGAATGATATAATGTAGAGGACGCTGTTTTGTTTGGATTCTTTGCAGGTTCTCTCTCATTCCTAGGAAATTGATCAACTAGGACATAAACTGGAACAACGAGGACAACCTTCGTTCAAGAGGTAAGTTATTAACTTTGTTCCTCTCATTTAATTGTTGAAGTAGATCTAGAGGGATGTTAGTGTCCACTTGTTAGCTTCCATCTTTGGGTTAGTAACGGTCTTGATCCCAAAGGGGGGGTTCACATGTCCGCAGAGGTGTCTTAGCCACAACAGAAATCTGGTGACCATACTGGGGACGACTCTCTAGTATTTCCTTGGTAGTTTCTATCCTTTTGAATATTCTTTGTTTCATTGATATTCTTGATTTTGATGCTTTGATTATTGTTATTGGGCTTTTCCTTGATTATTTCCAAGTCTGGGAAAAAATTTCTATCATTTTAATCATTTCTAGCTATCAACACTCCCCTAGAGTGGCTTATAAGGCGTTGAATACCTAAATAAACGTTCCGTACCAGAGTTTATGGGAGTGTTGATTCTTGTTCAACGCTCTGTCTACCTTGTGACAGGAGCATTGATCCCGTGTCTTGGTTAGTTTCAACCCAATTTGCCTTTCTTTTCTCAGATTTTTTTAGAGTTTCGTGTTAGATTATTTTCTGATGGATTATGATCCTGTTTGATTGTGTAAATATCAGTGTTTATCATGTTTTTGGTTGCCTCTTTTAAATTTTGCATATATCTTTAGATTTAGAAATGTTCATGAACCCCCGGGTTAACTAGATCCTTTGGGTGAGTCCATTTAAACAACCGTTTGATCCTTGTTAGTAGAAGGTTGTAAAACTCTTGTTTTTGATTCCTAAACCTCCTAAGTACCTTACTTGATTGATTTGGAATCTTTGTTTTGATTTGGAGAGTGATTGTGTTGCATTGAGCCTAGTTTATTGAGCTTCTTGGTTTATTCCTTTCAGAATACTTCAGTTTCTTTGAATATATTCTTAAGCTCTTCTTGACTTATTGCAACTTTGCAAATTATCATTGTTCCTTGAACCTTGAGGTGTCTCAAAGTGATTTTCATTTTGTTTTGCATTTTTACTTGAACAAGTTTTGATTCCTTTAAGTCTTGATTGATTTTTCTTACTATCTTTCGTTTTGGGATTTTTTGCAAAGTACCATTGATTTCTTTCATTCTTATTGAAAACAGAAACAAAATAAGTATTTATTTTTAGAGTTTTCATATAATTTGAAAAGGGGAAAAGAAAATTGGGGTATTTTGGTACATATTTTAGAAATTGTATGGAATTTTAGGGACATTAATTTCGATAGTTTGGAATTTCATAGAAGAAAAGTGAAAATTGCATTAGTATTGGGTGATTGTTTATATTATAAAGAAAAATATGTTTTCTCCTTCCCGTAGATAGGGCTCATTGAAAGAAAATCTATTGCATATCATTCTTTCTACAAAAATTTGGAGTCAAGTCAACACATTATCAGTTGCACCTTCATACGCCTTTTTTTACTAGTTAACAAAGCCATTAAAATCAACCAACATGTTTAATAAAAGAAATTAGAAATTTTTGTTTATAACACATCAACAATAGTCTAAGGATAGGGCCTTTGGATTAGGGTGAAGTTATGTAAATTATCCAATGATACTAAATAAAACTGTAGAATACTAAAGAGTGTTAAAATCCAATTGTCGTATAGGCATAGCTGGGAACCCCTCTAACAAAAGGGATAAACACAAGGTTTCCTGCGGAAGAGAAACAAAGATTGCCCCTCCAAAACTTGACCAATCGTAGCAGAAATATCGTATATTGGGGGTTCTTCTTGAAGTGTTACTATTTAATTTTGTCTTGGTGCTTCGTGAATCTTGAACTCGTTCGAGGCTTAAGATTTTTACCAGTCCACTTGTATTCAGTCCTCTAGAAGAGTTTAATACTTTGTTATCATGCCCATACATTTGGTCCTAACTATCGACTGCACCTCCTTGGAGGCCGACTACAAGTTGGTAACCTTAGTGGCCTTTCCTAGGTATCTAGAGAGGTGATTGTGGGGGTTTTTATACGATACTTGAGGCATAATTAGTTGTTGATGATTGCAACTATGTGAGACATTCTCCATCTTACAAACCTATGAGATGTGGATCATTGCAGCTATGTGAGTCTTTCTCTCAACTTAAAAACTTGAGAGAAATCCCCTAAGAAGGGTATGTGGTTCCTGCCTGAGACAGAGCTAGGAACATAGAGATGACCTCCTCCATTAAGAGAGTTGAGAAGAACTCCAGATGATTATCTAGTGGGAAAGAATATTTGTTGAGTTAGACGTGCCTATGGCTGAGCACAAGGTGAATGTGTGAATTCCCAAAGTGCTAGGTGCATCATCATGCGAACATAAATGAAGATGATGTATTATATTCCTCTGAGAAGTAGAGTTGACGAGAAGAATCCAGATGATTCTCCTATGTGAGGTAGTGGGAAAGAAGATATGTAAAGTGGACATGCCTTTGGACGATCACATGTGAATGTGTGAAGATCTGGTTCTTCTATGTAATGCAGCGAACCAGAGATATGACATCCCTATGGATGTGCCCCTAGTGGATGAGCACTAGTGGGTGTATTAGATCCTTTGCTATATATTGTTCAAGAGTCAGACCTGCCTATAACCTTAATTTTTATGTAAATGGTATAGGTTGGCCCCAACTTAATGTGATTAATAATAAATGTAAAAGATAATTAATCTAGTTAATAATAATAATAATAATAATAATTATAATAATTATAATATGACTTAGAAAGGTCGACCATGTTGAGCCAATAGACACTTTTTTTGATAGGTTAAAAATTCTAATATAAGTAAAGGGAGATTCCCCATTGTGGAATCATATCTTCCATATGAGTTTGGAAATTTCAACAAGTACACTTCCTTGAGAAAAGTGCACACCTCTCTTGGGTGCTAGTATTCTAGGGTTTAAGCACCTTCTTGTGTGCTAGGGTTTATCTTGGTGGTGAAGGTATTTCTCTTGAAGCACTTTTGTTGATAGGTTAACAAGTCTAATATAAGTAAAGGGATATTCCCCATTGTGGAATCATATCTTCCATATGAGTTTGGAAATTTCAACAAGTACACTTCCTTGGGAAAAGTGCACACCTCTCTTGGGTGCTAGTATTCTAGGGTTTAAGAACCCTCTTGTGTGATAGGGTTTATCTTGGCGGTGAAGGTATTTCTCTTGAAGAATATAGAAAAGGATTTGGTTGGGTTTTCTTCCCTTGTTGAGAAGGGTTTTCCAAGATACTTCTTGTGTTCTTGTGCATGGTGTTTCTTCTTGTGATCTTGGTTGCTGCAACATTACCATTTTATGGTTAAGTAAAATAAAAAAATGGAATGAACTTCATGATTAAACTAGCTTATGAAAACTCAACATGGTATCATAGCATAGGTCTTGAAGAACCCATTGCACAAGCTACAAGCTTTTACCAGTCATCCCTCCTCTTCTGCAGAACCGTGCGACCCTCCTAGGGTTTCCAGAAGTTTCGTATGACCCTCTTCTTTTGGGTGTTTCATCCCCTTAAAACTTGAAAATTGAGGAATTATTTATATTATGAGAGTACATAATTCTCCAGTGTACCTCTAGATACTCTCCAAATGAAATTCCGAGCATTTTGAAATTTTGGCCCTAGGGTTTCGCTAATTTCTGCAAAAATTTCAGAATTAGGGTTTCTGCAACTCATTGAAGGAGCTCTTCATCTCACCAGTGCTCTCCTATATTTCAAAGGCTTATTGTTGGTAGTCATAAGTACAACTAAACCTAAAAGTGCTAGCCTAGCCTAGCTGTTAGGTTTACTGGCCAAGATGACAAGGGTTGTGAAGAATCTAAAATTATGATGAACAAAAACTATGATGAAAGATAAGCTTGATGGATCAAGCAAACTTCAAGTTCTTGGAATACAATAATTCAGAGGAAGACTCATTGTGAGTAATAAAAAAGGGTTTACCAAATACAACTATCATTGAACGGAAGGAAGATGACGTCAGGACAAGGAAGCCAGTCACCTACTCAAGATCTTACATTGAAGGGCCAACTTCAAAATAACAAAGATAACAAAAGGTGACACCGTGAGTATATTCTTCATAAATATATCATAGGATAGATATTAGCCAAGATGCATTGGAGAAATCATATCAACATCCTCAGGTATGCACTTGTATATATTATTTGTATCATTGTCATGAGGGAAATTGTAGGAAGAAGGAACTGTTGCCAAAGTCATGGATCCATAGGGATCTCAGTGCATTCAGAGGAACAACAAATTCAAAGTAAAGACTCCATATAGGTTAATAAGAAAAGAATATGCTTATCCATTAGAAGGAGTCACTTGAATTAGAGGGAGTCAAAACTATTTGAGAAAGAGGAAGAATAGAACCATCATTGAGAAAACCGATGCTATAATGCATGATCAGAATCCTTCTAGGATTCTATGGGCAGAAGCATTCATGCCACAATATATGTGTAGAACAAGAAGTCTTCACTGGAATGAAGCCTGAGACTAAACACTTCAGATTATTTGGGTGGCCAATGTATTTTCTTGTACACAAAGAGAAGAATTCCAAGCTAGATCCTTTAGAAAGAAAGGATACAATGAAAGTTCAAAGACATTCTAGATCGACATCCCTAGTTAGAGATAGATTGAGACAACCAAAGACGTTGTCCTTGAAGAAGAGATACTATTTCAAAGACCCAGAGAATATCAGATGGAGATTGACAGTGAGACAATACCTTCTCCACCTTCATCAGTTCAGAGGGAGACACACATTACTCTAGTTAATCTAGTTTCTCCAGTTGATATATTCAAAGATATTGCAGTAGGTCATAAAAGGCCTACCTAGACTCACTCTGCAAGAGGCAAATAAAAACACAAGCCTCTCAAGGCACATCTTGAGAAAGTGAAATAGATTTTTCGAGCTATCCTTTAGTCATGAGCCACTTCATTGATGTTGAGCTTGTTTGTCTTAGAGAATCAATAGAAGAAAAAGTATGGAAATATGCCATAACAGAAGAATACCAGTATATCTTAAATAAATGATGTATAAGATATTATTCAGGGACCAGCAGGGAAGTCTGTGGTAACTTCCAAGTGGATCTATAAGATCAAGCATGCAACTTAAGGAAGTGTCAAGAAATACAAAACGTAATCTATAGTCAGAGGTTTCTCACAAATAGAGGGAATTGTCTATGATGAAGCACTTGATCTAGTAAACCCGATACACTTCCATCTGTACTATCATCCATGAGTTGGAAACTATATCAGATAGATAAATTCTTGATGAGGTTGGATTTCAGCAAGAGTGTTGTTGATCCAAACCCATATCATTACAGTGTTGATGACAAGAACATGATTTTGATGACTTATTCAAGAAAGCCTTGTTGTTGGATACAAGTAATCCTTGACTTCTGAATTCAAGATGAAGAATATAAGTATGATGTACTACTTCTTGGGACAATAAGTATGACACAGGACCGATAATATTTTCCTGACTCAAGGAAAATATACAGTGAAAATATTAAAGAAGTTCAATATGACAGAATGAAAAATCCACCGTGATGTATTTAAAGAAGAATATTTATGATGATTCAGACGCAACTGATCCACAACTTATTGATGTATCTGGTTAATACCATATTTGATTCATTCCATGCAGTGAATGTGCTTAGTCATGTAATGAGTCAACCGAGATAGAATCAGTAGACCAACAACACAACATGTATTGAGATATATACAAGGCACAATTGGATATCGCCTGAGATATGCCTCTAGTGTGAACTTGAAGTTTGCAAGATATGCTGATTTAGATTGAGAAGAAAGTACAATGGACTAGAAGAGCACATCTGGTTGATGTTCTACCATAAAGTTTTCCATGGTTTCTTGAAGCAATAAGAAACAAAAACTCTATGTCCTTGAGTACCATAGAGGCATAGTATATAACAGTGAGTGCGCGAAGCAATGTGGCTTCACAAGCTTCTGACAAATTTTCTTGACCATGAGATGGATCCTATAATGATAACCAAGAGCCGTATATAAATATCCTTCAGAACTCAGTGTTTCCTGATGAATCAAAACATGACGAGATGAAATATTCTTATATCAGAGATATGATGCACAGGAAAAATCATACACATGCAGTACCTTCCTACACATGAGCATATTACAGACTTCTTCACCAAACTAACTTGGTTAAGAATACCTTCCTAGTTAAGAGGGAGTATTGATGACTCTAGCCAAGAAAAAATTTAGAGTACATCTGTGTTAGATTTGGCATGATGAAGAATGCCTCCCCAACTGAGAGGGAGTGTTAATGATTGAAACTATGTGAGACATTCTCCAGCTTACAAAACTATGAGATGTGGATCATTTCAACTATGTGAGTCTTTCTCTCAACTTACAAACCCGGGAGAAATCCCCTAAGAAGGGTATGTGGTTCTTGCCTGAGACAGAGCTAGGAATGTAGAGATGACCTCATCCATTTCGAGAGTTGAGAAGAAATCCATATGATTATCTAGTGGGAAAGGAGATCTTTTGAGTTAGATGTGCTTGTGGCTGAGCATAAGGTGAACATGTGAAATCCCAAAGTGCTAGGTGCATCGTCATGTGAACATAAATGAAGATGATGTATTAGCCTCCTCTGAGAAACAGAGTTGATGAGAACACTCCAGATGATTCTCCCGTGTGAGGTAGTGGGAAAGAATATATGTAGAGTGGATTTGCCTGTGGATGAGCACAGGTGAACGTGTGAATATCTGGTTCTTCCATGTAATGTAGTGAAGCAGAGATATGACATCCCTATAGATGTTCCCCTAGTGGATGAGCACTAGTGGGTGTATCAGATCCTTTGCTATATATTGTTCAAGAGTCAGACCTTCTTGTAACCCTAATTGTTATGTAAAGGATATAGGTCGGCCCCACCCTAATGCGATTAATAATAAATGTAAAAGATAATTAATCTGGTTAATATTAATTATAATTATAATTATAATAATAATAATAATAATTATTATTATAATATGAATTAGAGAGGTCGGCCATGTTGAGCCAATAGACACTTCTATTGATAGGACAAGTCTAATATAAGTAAATGGAGATTCCTCATTGTGGAATCATATATTCCATATGAGTTTGGAAATTTCAGCAAGTACACTTCCTTGGGAAAAGTGTGCACCTCTCTTCGACGCTAGTCTTCTAGGGTTTAAACCCTATCTTATGTGCTAGGGTTTATCTTGGTGGTGAAGGATTTCTCTTGAAGAATATAAAAAAGGATTTGGTTTGGTTTTCTTCCCTTGTTGAGAAAGGTTTCCCAGGATACTTCTTGTGTTATTGTGCATGGTGTTTCTTCTTGTGATCTTGGTTGCTGCAACATTATCATTTTATGGTTAAGTAAACTGAAAAAATGGAATGAACATCATGCTTAACCTAGATTATGAAAACTCAACAGTCGTATGACACTTTTAGCACCCTTGGAGGGTGATCCTGCGAAGCAAGGGTTACTTTCATTGAGAAGGGATGTTACATGGAGGTTGGGGTAACTGCCTCTCACATATTCATTGACCACTTTACATCTTGTCTTTAGAAGATCCTTTTACTTACTATTTTCTTGGTTGGTTACCTTTATATTTTTAGGGGGTGTGTTCTTTCAAATTTCCTAGTTGGCCTTAGGAATCATTATTTTTTCACCATGGATTATTAAGGGTTTTAGAGATCTCGCAGGATGCAAGGATTACCTCCTGAAGGATACAAGCCTATACCCAAATTTTCTAACGAAGGAAATGTTAAAATATTAGATGTGCTTGTTTCACCATAGACAATATCACAATATTGTCACCCAACCATAGGAATGCAGCCACCCCCAAGAACCTTAACCTTTGAAATATAGAATAATTATGGAAGCAACACTAGAACCAATAGATAATGAAGATAGCACACCTTTCTCCAAAGATAGAACACTGGACAGAAAGTCCCAAACCATAGACAAAAAACCAGTCACCATTGCAGTAGCTGCAACTCTCCTTCAAACTTTTCCACTACTTGTCTTGTATGACACTGTGAGTGAGTGTGTCTTTAAATGACCTCAAGAACCATCTATTTATAGTGCTCCTTGTCAACTGTCTAGGAGGACTTCTCCTTTTGGAGGGTAATAATTTAATATTATTTATTTTATTGAGCGGACTTGTCTTCTAGGGTTCTCACACATCCATTTAGGGTTTTTCTAGCTTCCAGAATATTGTATTCTAGTAAGAGGTTACATATGTAGGTTGATACCTCCCACAACGACCATAATATCAACACTCCCTCCTATCTAGGGAGGTATTAACTGTAATGGTTTCAAACACATCCATCCATTTCACATGGTATGGAAAAGGATCACATAGTCTTGTAGCCTATTTAACAGGTAACATCATCATAATGACACATGCTATATCATGATCACACATATCAATTCAGGAGCATCATCATCACTATCATTATCATCTAATATCATCCTGGCATCAAAATATATCATCGTCTGCATCATCTCTCGAGGCCATACTCCAACTGAGTAATCAGGCATGATGCTAATTAAGTCATGTGCTAGAATCAATGCACTCAACATAATGTTTCGCATAAGTCACTCACTCAACATATTGATACGTGGACCATTCTTATAATCCAGACATTCATCCTAGAAGAATGACTGTCCCAACAAATGTTGAATTCTCCACAATGGGTACAAGGACCATTCTCTCCACTATATCATCTCTAAGCCATACTAGCATGATGTGAATGCATCATATCTAAGTTGTACAAGAATGATGTGGAGTATCATCTACATTATCTCTAATCCATACTAGCATGATGTGAATTCATCATAACTAAGTTGTACTGACATGATGTAGATCAATGTCTCTGCATCATCTCTAATCYGTACCATCATGGTGTCAATGCACCATCTCTAAGATGTACTAGCATGATGCAAKTCATCTGCATCATCTCTAAGTTGTACTAGCATGATGCTACTGCATCATATCTAAGTTGTACTTTCATGATGCGGCTCATGCATATGCATCATCTCTAATTTGTACTAGCATGATGCATCTCAAGACATATGTATCATATCTAAGCTGTACTAGCATGATGTTAAAGCATCATATCTAAGTTGTACTAGAATGATACATATCAACACTCCCTCTCAACCAAGGGAACAATCTCCACAAGTCCCATCTTGTCCCTCAAGTATGTAAACTTTATCTTGGATAGAGGCTTCATAAAAATATCAATTGTCTGCTCATCAATGGAGATGTATGGAGAATCACTTCTCCCTTCTAGAATTTATCAAGGATAAAATGTTACTTGATCTCAATGTGATTCAAAATATCATTGAACACAAGGTTCTCTGAAAGCTTCACACAACTCTGATTATCACAATATATCATAGTCGTATATAGAACTTGATCAAATAGTCCAAAAATCAACTTACGTAGCCATACTACTTCTGTACAAGCATCACAAGCTACAATATACTCTGCTTCTGCAGTGCTGAGTGCACCATAATTCTATTTCCTTCTATCCCATGATATCATAGTAGATCCAAAAATGAAACCTATACCAGAAGTATTGTTTCTATCATCCACACTCCCTTCCCAATCTGAATCAGTAAAACCATGCAAATGTACATCATTGTTTGAGGCATATCTAAAACCATAATTTAGCATCTCATGAAGATATCTCAAAATGTTCCTTGTAGCTATCCAATCCTCGTGTCTAAGTTCCACCTAGAACTGGCTCAACATGTTCAAAACAAAGCAAATATCTGGTTGGGTATTAATCAAAGAAATAAATGAGCCAATTATCTGGAAGTACAAGGATGAGTCTACTAGAATAGAATTAGAGTCTCTCAACTTCCTCAGATATGTCACCATGGGAGTTTCCATGGATTTGCAATCCATTATCCCAAACTTTTGAAGGATCTTTACAACATACTTCCCTTTCCCTAGGAATATTTCACCATGCTTCTGCCATACATCTAGTCCCAAATAATAATGCATGAGACTGAGATCCTTCATATCAAATTTCAGAGGATAAATCCCTCTTACACTGAATAATGAGAGGCTCTGCACTTGCTAGAAACAAATCATACACATATAGCAGTAGGATCACAAGTGCATCATTCACGACCTTGTAATAAAGGTTTGGATCATAATAGCTATTTGGAAATCCAATTCTCGTCAAGTAACTGTCAATTCATGTATACCAATCTCTTGGAGCTTGCTTGAGTCTATAAAAGGCCTTATTTAATATGCATACATGTGTTTCTCTCATGTGTACCTCAAAACCTTGAGGTTTCTATATGTATACTTATTCCTCAATTACTCCATTGAGAAAAGCGGTATTTACATCCATCTGATGTAAATTCCAACCCATGGATGATGTAAGAGATACGATGGTTCTATTATCACTGAGAGTCACACTTAGACTACTGTAAGTGAGATCCCATTACGCATCAGAATATAAAAGGATTAAATTGGTTGAGTAGGTGGATCAACAAGACTAGGAAAGAAAGGGGGAGGGCAACAAATTGTCTGCAGAGCCATCTCTGGATTTTTTGTATTAGACTTGATACCTTTTGACTAATATAAATCAACTTCTTTCCTGTCATCTTATTTCTGCCTTACTATGATTCTATTGTCTTTTGAATGATTCAATTGATATATTGTATCTGTATTACAATGAAGGCTTTGTTTTGATGTTGTTATAATTTTATCAGAGTTTTTCTTTTGATTAAAAGAAGTTCTTGTGTCAAAAGGTTTTCTTCATATGTCTGCTAGTATTGCCTGATGTGGGTAGTAGACATATTTCACTTTCCTCACTAAATTATTCCATCTATCCATCTTATTCTTTAAACTCTGATACAAGTTATCCAAGACCTTATTTTTTTATGCATTTTATCTGGAAATTTCTGTGATTTACGCTATTTTGCTGATTTTTGATCCATTTGAAATCTTATCATAAAACTTACCTTAAAACCTAGTGATGGGTGCTGAGCTTACACTTTAGCAGTCAAAGTGTGACTTTTAGTGCTAACAATATATAATAGAGTTATATCTAACAATTGGAGCAAAATGTCTCATCATAGTTTTTCTCCCTCTTGCTAGGAGAAACCTCTATCCACAAATATTTCCTTTGTATTTATCGATACTCCCATCTCTTGCATGCTTTATCTTGTAAAATCATTTTGAAGTGACTACAAAATTTCCTTCATGTCTAGGCACAATTTCCCATACATCATTTTCATGATGGATTAATATTAACACATCATGTTTTCCTTCCATTCTTTCTTCTTGATTGATTCTTCAAGGGTGGTGAGTTACGCATTTACAAGACTTGTCATGAGTGCCGAATAACTAGAGAATTTTTTGGGCCACTTGCTCTCCATGAAGGTGCCACTGGGAGCTTTATGTATTTTTTCTTCTTGGAGGATTCTATCTATCTTTGGCCATTTTTGTTCTTAAGGTACAACAACTGAAGTTATCTGAGGTTCAAAGTGGTTGGTCTGGTTCTTCCTTTGGGAAGTTGGAGAACATGTAATTTCTTCCTTAGGATATTCATGTTCTTATTCATCATTTGAGTCCATAGAATCTTCTATAGATTTCCTGAAGATAATCTTCACATTACAAGTCACATCCCTACTAATTTCAAACTTACATTGACAGGGACATAGATTTTTGTAAGCTTTGATGTTTCACTATATCCAACGAATATGCCCTTCTTCCCTGAGTTACAACTTCTTCCTTTTGTCCTTGGGAACATGGATATAGGCAGGACAACCAAAGATCATTAAGTGTTCCACACTTGGATTCTCTCGAGAGCTATTACAGGTCATGTTCTTCGATATATGATGAGGACTTCTATTCTTAATATATACAACTATCGTAACTTCTTCCATAGAAACATGGATAGATTACGGTCATTCATGATTTCCTTAACAAATTCTTCAATGGATTGGTTCTTTCTTTTTTTTCCACGCCATTCTGCTGAGGACATGTGGACAATTAGATCCCTCAACTTGGTTTGCTTTACAAAAGGCAATGTGAGCTCCTTGAGGTGTACTCGCCTCCATTGTAGGATCTTAGTGTCTTGATATTCTTATTTGTCAAGTTTTCCACTTCAACTTTGAATCTTGGAACTATCTAAATACTTCATATTACGTCTTTAATAGATACATCATTATTTCTTGAGAAGTCATCTATGAGCGTCACATAGTAAAGAGCCTCCTAGAGACTTCACTAGCATATGACTGTTATCCCCAACCCAAGGGTAAATAAGGAGATCATGTCTTTGTAAATGTGTTGAACACACATTATGGATCTAGCTAGAAAACAACACACACATTTGAGAGAGAAATTGAGAAAGAAGAAGCAAGAGAGAAAGAAAGAAGATTCTCATTAAGCGTAATGAATAATGAATAATTTACATGATATACTCTGTATAACTCAGCAATGCGCTTTCGAGGGTATCAATGCACCATAGTGAGTCTAGAGTGATTTGGACTTTTACCTGTATGGTCGGGGTGAACTTCCCACCTAGTCTAGTCTCTTTCGGGGATGATTCACGAGAATTGAATTGCTCACCTAAGGTGAGTTAACTTAGTCCTGGGAGTCTTTAGTTAGCCATTTCGAATAAGTGAAGTGAGGAGGAGATCACATAATCATGGGAAATTTTCTAGTCTGGTGATGATACAGGATAATGTGCATTGGTGATGATCCCAATGTTGCATGGTATTAAAACCAATGCAACTATTAGGTGATTTATATGTACTAAAAGACACTAAACTACCCTCAATTAGGAGAATTGTCAGCACAGGGGGTTAAGTAAACTTAGATTTGTATCGAAATATATGCCAAAGGTAGAGGTTGGTAGGAGTGTATACTAACTAAAGAAAGCAACTATCTAGGGCTAATCTACTCAAGCAAACCTATCTAATGGACAAATCCTACGAAACAAATTGAAACTAGGTAACCTAGGTACTTTTGGGCCAAGGACTGATGGATAGTTCCTAAAGCAAGTAAAACCTATTCAAAGAAAACTAGTTCATGACAATAGCTTAAAGGTAAACTTGTACTAAACAAATGTGAAAGCTTAAACTACTTAACTTTCCAAGTACATTCAATGAGAAACTACCCTATGAAGAAAATAAATAATGAAGTAGCAAAAGCACCTATCTAACAACCAAAGCAAATAGACAAGCAAGCAAAACACCTAACTAACCTATTAAAGCAAAATAGGGCAAGCAACCAAAAACACCTAACTACCCTATTAAAAGCAAATAGACAAGCAAACAAAACATAAAGAAAGACAAATTAAGCAAGACTTCTCATTGAGACAATTTGCCTAGCCTAAGTGGCAAGTGGACTAAATGTCTAATGAAAAACTATTTCTAATGAGTGAAAAGGGAATTTAAATGCTTAATGCAATGCATGAAGGAAATCTATTCTATTGAAAGCCAGAAAGACTAACAACTAAACTTATGAAAACAAGAGAGCTATCTCTTCTAACTTATGGAAGAAAGAAACTATCTTTAATCTATGAAACTCTCAAATGTAATGATGGTGGTTGTGTGAATACCTTCGGTGGTGACGGATGATATCTCGATGACATTTGTGACAACAAAGGATAGTTCTAATGGTATAATCTCAATACTAATTTCAATGGCAAAATGAAAGGTGTGAAGTAAACAGTCCAATGAAAACTTAGCCATGATAAAGTAATGTTAATACTGCATATTCATGTATAAAACATCAACATAATAATGAGATCATCATTATTTTACTAAGAAATTTAATTGCATTTAATCTATGAAAAGAAATTGCATTGAAATAAAACTACACTATGTCTATTCTAACCATTCAAACTAAGATAAAGAAATAATTAAAACAAAAATTTAAAGCATGATATTAAAAAAGTAAATTGACAATCTAATTTAACCAACAGCTAATTAAATGAGATCTATATAAAGGCCCCGAGTAAGCAAGCTATGACTAGAAACTAGAACTAATTCTATCTATCCATCAAAGATCCATGTCAAATGAAACCCAAATTAAAACTCTGTTTTCTCTAATTAAAATTCTATTTTAAACTTATTTATAAAATTATAAAGAAAGCATAACTTAACATATAAATGAACATGAGGGTTAGTAAAGAGACTTGCAAGTCTATTCATAGCCTACAAAACTAATTCATGTTAACATAATCCATCACACTAACCTTCAAAAGAACAATAAACAATTAAATCATAGCTAGCTAATTAAAACATAAAACTGTGCATGTACAGGAAATAAAGAATAATTTAAATTTTGAAATGTAGAAACAACACAAAGAGATCATCACCGGTGTTGGTGCCACCCGACAAGTGGTGGCTACCCTCTACAAGAACACCACGAACCCATTGGGGCTGAATTACACCATGAAAGTCAAAACAGGTTAAGCACTATTCTAGCAATGTGAAAAATCAAAAACAGAGTACAACGGGTTTATATCCAATTTGATGGTTATTCTACTTGCTTAACCATATGATGATCATCTTGGTAGTATTTATAAGCTTACAAGCTAGGTGGTCGATCATAGGAGTATTGAACCACCTCTAAATTGACAAATTACATTAAATGCATCAATAACTAACAAAACGGAGAAACCCAATGAGCACCCTCCTTGGACAACTGAAGTGAGTTGTCTTGAGCTTAGTAGTTGGAGCGGGTGATGACAAACAAAACCCATGTGCTCAGGTTGTCCACCAACGGTCACCAATACCATAACCGCCAACGCGCTAGTTTTTATTTTAATATTGGAGTGTCGGATCAAGTACGAGGAACAAGTGATGGATCAAGTCTTTGGAACAAGAGCAGGACCAAAAAAAAAGAAACATGAGTGCGTTTTCCTATAATAGCGGGAAAACATGAATTAACTCTTGGAAAACCATAAAATATGATAAATTAAACTTGATTGAATCACAAAAATGAATTATACGTACCTCATGCAGATTGTATCATTTTTACCATAAAAATTCTTCAAAAGATCCTTTGAAAGATAAAAAGCGCATATATACATATGGAAAAAAGTGTATAATAATGTCATGAAGATGATCATCTAGAAGACTCAACATACCCGACACCGGCGATCTAGAGCTCCTTTGCCAAGCAAAGAAGTCATCCATGAACTAGGCTTGTTGAGGAGAATTGATTTAAACTCTCTCCTTTTTCTTTTATTGTAGGCTTAGCCTTGTGCCTCTTATGTTTCTTTAATTGTTCTCTTAAGATGCAGTTAGATTGGGTCATCCCATCAATAGCTGATGAAGGGAGTTAACTTTTTTTTGAAGGATTGCATTGTCATGATGAAGGTGTGCATCTATTGTCTCCTCTCTTCTAATTGTTGGAGAAGATGATGGTTTTTGCTATGTAGCTCCTCTATATTTGGGGCAAAATCAGTGATCTCGAGGAAGGCTTAGGTCCTTTGAGAGATGTTGTCAATTTATCAATTTTAGGATCAAAAGAGTAGGAATGGGTGAAGTAGGTGTGATGGAAGATCGGAAAGGTGAGGTAGGTTATGATTTCATTTTCCTTAGTGGCTATAATCCATCTGCAGAGACTTCCCTAATTTTCTTGTGAGGGCTCTCAAGGTCCGAGGATACTTGGATAGGATCCGAAGTAGATGAAGGCTTGGCATAAGGCTTGATTCTTATGTTACGGGTACTCTTCCAAAAGTTGTACCAAAATGGGTTGGATTCTCTCTTGTTTATTGGGAATGATGGGAAAGTCTTGCATTAATTCTTGGGGCTTCTTAGGTGTAGGATCAAGAGAAAATGAAGGCATTGGGGGTCAACAATAGGCTTCTTTTGGTCTTTGTTCTTGGTCTTTTTCCATGATGAAGAAGTAGGAATATCAACAAGCTTTTGGTATTGTTCCGACAAAGAGGAGTTCAACAGAAGAGTTTGGGTTTTTGGAAAGTGAGGCTTGGATGGAGATAGTTTTGGGCTAAGTGGCTTCCTTCCAGTCTTAACTATCAAGTGAGGATTTGCAAATTGGTAGATAAAGACATCCCAAATTTTCCCCTGTTTCTCTAGTTCGGTAAGAATGAGGAGTTTTATCAAACCGTGGTGGAAGAGACTATTGTGGGGGTTGGTCCCATTTTTTCCTCACTTGAGAGGACATTTTCTCTAAGATTTTGAGAAAATAAAAAGTGAAGTTTATTGGACTGAAAATGAGCTAGCAATCTAAAGTGACAAGCTTTTGAAGGGTGGAGTATATACCTTCACATGTAATTAACCTGTGATGACGATGAGGGGATTGACTAATTTTGGATTTATCCACTCCTTAGCATACCCTTTCACTCCTAAAATTCTCTCAAATTCAAGATTAAACACCCTGTTGTAACTTGAGAGTGACAATTGATGATTCTTGAACCACCTATCTCCCATTCTTGGAAGTTTTGTTGCAATAGCAATTGACTCTTCTGTGAGTGCAAAATTGAGATACCCTACATGTTCTATCCTTCCATCAAACCAGCTGCAAATTGCATAGAAAGACCGTCATCATGGCCTTGCAAACTTCACAGAAATGCCCCCCAGACAGCACGCAAGAACACTTCCCTACAACATGCAAATTATGGAATAATGAAGCAAATTACTTGCATGGGAGGAGGTTCATGTGGCTTGGGCATTGTGGTGGGGTTTGAATTCAATAAGAAAGGGAGAAATCAAGCCACATAGAGACACAAATTTGCCATGGTCTGAGTGTAATTGGAAAAGAGGGTGAATTTTACCAAGCAAGAGAGCGAACAAGCCAAAAATGCTTGCAGGTTTAACCTGATGCGAGGTGTGATTAGAGCAGGACGAATTTGAAAGAAGGTTGGGTACAATTCTGTAGAGGCCGAGAAAATGGCAAGGTAAAATGTAAGAGAGCAATAGAGTGCCTAGATCGATTTTGGATGCTCTTATGGTGGAGGACATTGCCCACATGTGCGCGTGAAAGTGCACATGTGTGGGAGATTCGAATTTGATGGCAAGCTTAGGAGCAATGGAGTGGTGCATACTTAGATCAATGTCAAAGTCTTTTGAGCCAGACATTTGATCATAACCATATGAAGCATCTTTTAATCAATGCCAACAACCAATTTAATTGAATGTAATTAAATTCTAGTTCCTTGGAATCTAGGACAATTACTTGGTATGCAATCTATTGGCACTTCAATGACACTTTAAATGACATTGCATCCGACACCTCATCCGGTACTTCATCCGGTACCTCATACGATAGCTCTGTGTTAAATACATTTTCAACTCTTGTAATGGATAGACTGCAATTTTGAAGTGTTTTTGACGACCATAGTGGTTAATGAGCAGAGGCAGATTGTTCCATGCTTACTCATTCTTCTTATATATGACATATAGTGTCAAAACCTATAATAAATGGGTTGTAGAAAGCATAAAACAATATTGCCAAACCTACAATATGCAGCTTGTAAATGGAAGATAACCAATAAATAAAGAGTGGTATTTTAAGCATGGGTTCAGTAATGTATAGTACACATGAGTTAAGCATTTAAAAATAACATGACTATCAATTAAATAACTTGCATCATACTAATAATACAAAAATTCTTGCAAAGACTCCTTTCTCTCGGCAATGATCATTTTTCA
The DNA here is from genome assembly GCA_010110895.2 of Picea sitchensis. Taxonomy (NCBI): domain Eukaryota; kingdom Viridiplantae; phylum Streptophyta; class Pinopsida; order Pinales; family Pinaceae; genus Picea; species Picea sitchensis. The sequence continues at coordinate 82,904 of SNQJ01S0034397.1, read as the reverse complement.
AATCGCATGGGCCCCACCACTAAGTATTGTGACACCTCACAATAAAAGTATAGGAAACCAGTCAATATCCCCCAATAGCAGAAGATTTCTGAGAATGTCAAATTAGCAAGATGAAATTTCTGATTGGTCAGAAATGAGGCGGAGTTAAGAGATGGCCCCACCTATAGGATAAAGATCCTATATATAGATAAGAAAGGTAGGAAAGAGAGTTTAAGATAGTCTTAGATTCATTTCCCAATGGAAAATTGATGAGATTCATTAACCTTAACTTAACCAAACATACTCCATGTCATCTTTGCACTTGAAGTAATAATAGGTACATCGGACAAGTTTAGATTTAGTATTTATTTTTGTCATATCATCATCCTTTCTAGGTAGAATTCCCCCCTTTGCCGACCAATCACATTCGATTACTCGGCCAGTTACCTAATAATGAGTCATACCATAGGCAGTACCCTCTTGATGGGCTGTTTAGTATCCCGGGGGGTTAGCCTCTTAAACCCTCATTCCGGATCTCTCCATCCAAGATTTTATTATATATGGGTGCTTATGCAAGAATATGGGGAACAACTCTGAAACAACTTTTCTTTCTTTTTGTTTTAATTAGGAAGGTATTTATGTTAGAGGATGAATTTCCATTATATTGTTTAGTGGTTAACCCGATGTAAGAGGGTACTTAAAGTGGATGTGGCCTATCTAAAGAAATGATATAATCAAGCTATTTAGTGTGTAGTAGATGGTACCATGGAGAAAGAAAAAAAAGGTATCTCTAGGCTCAACTCACTATTTTCTTTTGTAATCATGATGATGTTTATATGAATAACTGCTAATGAGAGCTCCCTATTACTCTTGGATAAAGACACTTGACTTACTTACTCAGGCTTTTTGGAAAAATTGTATGAGAGACATCTAGGCTTGATATTTATGGTATCACTTCCTTATATAGTGGTGAAAAGGAATTTCCAGAGCAATTTCTTTAGAATGCCTTAACAATGATAATTTTGCAAAAACATGGCTAATTCTGATGAAGTCACTATTCATTTGATGCTTTAGCAGTGAGAAGATCAAGTATAACAATGTTTTTATGAAAGATCCTTGAAACAATGTACTCCGATGAAATAATTACTTATAGAAATATCTAGAAATGCCTTATTAACAAAATACAAAACTATTTACATATATACATTAGGAAATATTAAAAATTTTCAAGAAAAGGAGGGAACTCATCTACTAAGGCCAATGCCTTGTTTGTTGACATGACCTATAGAAAATCTTCTATACTGGAAATGGGCTTATGATAAAACTGAAGTCGATGTCCATTTACCACAAAGGAGACTTGTCCATGGAGTCAATTGTTTTAATTTTCTGACTCCATTGTCATACAGTGTCTACCTAAATAGGACCCAACCAATGGTTGGTAAGTTTGCCTTTGAAGTTTTGAACCAGGAATCAAACAACAGGGACCAATCACCAAGATGGAAGTGCTTCTTCTTAATAAAATTTTCATACCACTTGCTCCTCTAGTTTTGGACAATATTATGCGATTGGATGACATCTTTCTTGATTTCGTCCAATTCATTCAATTGTAGGGTTCGTTTCTTATGAGCCTCATCTAGGTTAAATCCTAATTCTGCGGAAATACAAAAGGTCCTTGCAGAATTCTATTAGTGCAAAAGTACTTGTTTCCATACTAGCTCATAAGGGGTATGCTTAGTGGTATTTCTCCAAGTATTCTGGTATGCCCACAAAGCCTCTCAGAACCTATCAGCCCAATCTCAGTGATATAACTGGTATTGGTTGTGAAACTGGATTTATCTTCTTGATTCGAGGAAGAGTCCTTTGGCCGTGTTATACCCATGAAGTATTTACACCTAGAAGAATGTACACTCTTCCATGCGGAAGTCTTGTTGATTACCCCCTCTGCCGAGGAACAGGGCTATCCCCCTTATTTGCTGAGAGATGCAGACAGCGGGCCCCAGCCCGAGGTTTAGGGTGAAGCCCGGAAAAATGCCTTGTAAAGTATTGTAATTTCATTGTAAATATGGACCGTTCATTATAAGGTTATAGATCTATGTGAGACTATGTTAGGGTTGCCTTCTAGGGCAACCCTCTTTTATGAGAAATGTATTGCTGACTATGGATGATGGTGAATATTGTATTTTGAGAGAGGAGGCTATGAGAGAAGAAGAGGAAGTTACAATGGGTTTTGTTGTAGGTTGTATCCTTCATTTGCTAGATAATAATAAAGGAAGGGACACGGCAATTTCTCACGAGGACATAGCCCACCTTTGGGTGAACCTAGTAATCTGTGTCTCTCTTGTATTGTGTGTCTTCTATGTTTTTTCTGCATTTGTTTTATTTTATTGCTCAGTCACATTTTTTCTAACAAATGGTATCGGATTCAAAGTTAACTTCCTTGAGGAAAAAGAGGGTTCATGGTTTTAGTGGGAGAAATGTCGGAAGATGAAAGTTTAGGGTCGAGAAATTATGACCAAAACTACCGATTATGGAAGATCTGAGATGGAGAACTATTTATATCGAGAAGGATCTATTCCTACCATTATTGAATTGGGTAGCAAAACTGACCATGAAAGGATGAAGAATGGGATATTCTTGATAGAGAGGCTCTAGGAGCGATGCAGTACAGGCACAGCAACTTGTCCCGGTGGCTTTCAATATTTGAAAAAAAGACGAAGGGTTTGATGGATGCATTGGCCAAATTGTATGAAAAACCCTGGGGTGTCAAATAATGTATTTCTAATGAAGATATTATTTAATATGAAGATGTCGGCGAGGAAGGTGGGTCTATTGCATATAGAGCCCAAATGAATTTAATACAGTTACTAATCAACTAAGTTCTATATAAAAGTGGACTTTGATGATGATGAGGTTAGGGCTCTTCTAATCTTGTGCTCATTTCCAGAAAGATGGAACGACTTGTTTGTGGTTGTAATTTACTCTGTCTCTGGTTCAAATAAAATTTGATGATATTTGTTGAATTTATTCTTAGTGAGGAGATGTGATGGAAAAGCAGGTGAGACATCAAATGTGTTGAACATGGAGAGCGAGGAAAGACAAAAGGATAGAGGAAAGACACCGAGGAAACCCATGAGAGAAATTCTAGGAAGAGATCCAAATTCGGACTTGGAAAGATAGAGTGCTGGAATTGTGGGAAAAGACTTGTCTGAAGAAAGACTTGAGAGCTCCAAAGAAACAAAGAGATGGACAACGAGGAGAAATCAGGGAAGCAAATGTAGCAGGTGATGTGTTACAAGATGCTTGTGGTTTGCACCCAATTAAGTCACTTGGTGAGAAAAATAAGGGTTCTTACATGCCCTTTTGGGTCTTGCAGAGCATGTGACTATAGAGGAAAGGGTTAGAAAATAAAGGAAACAAAACTATAAGCAAGAACTAAATAAAACAAGTAAAACTATGAGCATATGGATAAAGAAATAAAAACACAAAAGACCAATATCACCAATGTGTTTTTAGGCTGATCAATTGATGAAATCAAAGCACAATGAAAGAAGGGAATTGTGGTTCCTTCTTCCTCAAAGGAAGGCTCTTGTGTCCTCACAAACTTGCTCTCCTTACAATGAGAAAATGAGAATGATGGTGAAAGAACTCCAAGCACATCCACTCAATGGAGGGTGAATGGCTCTATGAAATGGTTCCAATGTGTTATTGTCAAAGAATGAGTCATTAGCTGTCCTTATGACATAACAATACATGAAATTCCTTGAAAATGATGTTTCTTCATGGCTTTTTATAGCATGGTAGGTGATTATGTAACTCCTTTGAGGTGTGAAAAGGGGGCTCTTTAAAGTTAGTGGGTCTTTGACCGATCCTACCATCTGATTCAAGCTCAGATTTGGGAGTCAAATCAACTTAGGAGTTGATCCATTAGTGGTTGAAAGGCCATTGAATTTATAAATCACGCGTTTAGCAGTCTGGTTTTCGCCAACGGTCGCCGTCGTCTTGGCGCATCTCTGCGTGCTATATGCGATATTCAGCGCATATGCGCGCACACCTATCTTGTATAAAGCGCCCTTCAATTTTGGTTGCTGTATAGTTTTGGCCCTTTTGCAATGCTATGAAATTAATTCAATTCCATGAATGACTTCATTCTTGTTTGGCGATCTTTGAGTTCTTGTCGCCATGTGCGGATGAAATTCCGGTGATAACACTTTGATTTTCGTAGATAATATTTCTGAGTCTTGGGTAGTATATTGAGCTTCATTTCATGCCACCCATAGGAAACATTTTCTAGATTATGTTCAGGTTATTTTGGGCCCGAGGTTCATTTGGGTGATGATAAACCAGCAGAAAATTGTTGGAATGGGAAAGGTAAAATAAAAGCAACGAAATGGAAGCCGTGGTTGTTGAAAGAAATTAAAACATGTTCATATTTAGAAAATATGATTTCAACAAGGTGGTTGGCAAGTGAAGGTTTTATATCCATATTCCTGAGATAAGGCAGCGGAAGGTCATCAAAGGATCATTGGTGATAAGCAACGAAAGAGAGGAGAATAGGTACATTTGTATCATATGCTTGCAGTAATATTGACTCTTCTATATCTTTAGCTTCTACGGTGGATACATCACTATATGGCATCATAGGCTGGGACACATGAGTGAAGAGGGTGTCACGGTACTTCACAAAATAAATTTGTTGGCGGATCTTAAACAAATTGATTTGGACTACGTGAGCATTGTGTTTATGGAAAACAAAAGAGTCAGTTTTCTCAGAGGTGGAGGGAAAAGAAAATAAGAATGAAAGCTTAGAGATTGTGCATCTGGATGTATGGGGACCAGCTCGAATTATCATCTCTTAATTGGATCTCGTATTATGTTACTTTTATTGATGATGCAAATAGAAAAACTGGGTTTATTGCATTCGACAAAATCTGATGTTTTTGATACTTTTAAGAAATGGAAAACTTTAGTTGAGAATGAGATAGGAAAAAGTTTGAAGTGTCTGATTAGCATATAATGGAGGCCCGAATCTGCAGCAAAGGATTTTGATGATTCTTATTCATACCATGGGATTAAGTAGAGAGAGAGAGTTCCACAAACACCACAAGAAAATGTTGTGTGAGAAAGGATGAAACGGGACAATCATGGAAGCGTGCAAGGAGTATGAGATTGCATGCTGGTTTGCCTACAGTTTGGGTAGATGTTGTAGATACTATTGTTTTACTTAATAAATAAGAGGAACTTCAAGCTCTTTGGATGGTAGAGATTTCCATAGAGGAGGATGGACTGGAAAAAGGTAAACTATTCCTTTTGAAAACTTTGGTTGTGAAGCATTTGTCCATATTGATAAAGAAAATAAGACAAAGCTTGAGGGGCCAAAGCCAAAGTGTACCTTTGTTGGATATGAAATTGTTAATGATTTTGGTTATACTTATGGGATTATGAAAATAACAAAATCATTAGGAGTAGATATATCATATTCAATGAAAAGGTCATGTACAAAGGTCGGTTGCAGGGAAAGCGGAAATGAAAACAAGAATACGGTGCTTGATGAGATCACTGAAAAAAGAAATTCAAAGGAACCATAAAATCAAAAATGTACAACAACAAGAGAAAGGAAAACGGTACCTCAAACACACAGGTGTTGTTAGAAGATCTACGAGTTTAAGTATACCCCACAGGCGATACTCTCCTTCATTATATTATTTATTGTTGGTGTTCTGGTGAACGGAGGAGAAATGTTATGAAGAAGGCAATGCAGGTAGACACCAAAAGAAGTGGGAGAAAGGCATGTGAAAGGAAGTAAGATTCCTTGGAAAGTAACGAGACTTGGGACTTGGTTCGGTTACCTGCAGGGAAAAGAGCATTACTTGAGAATAAATGGGTTTACAAGTTGAAGGAAGAAGATGGAGGAGAAAAAGAGGTACAAGGCTAGAGATTTATATGCGGCAACCACGAGGGTATGAGGTCAAAGGAAGGAAATTTGGTATGAAAGTTGAAGAAACTGTATGGCCTAAAGCAAGCTCGAGGAAGTGTTATTTGAAGTTTGTGAGGTTTATAATGAGTATGGTTATAGTAGATGTCATTGATCACTGTGTTTATTTTTAAAAAGCTTCAGAAAATGGAAGCTTTATTATCTTGCACTATTATATGTAGAAGACATGCTTGTTGCAAGGTCTAATATACAGGATATAAATGTGCTCAAGAAGAAATTAGCCAATTCATTTTGCGATGAAGGATTTGGAGTGTACAAAGAAAATACTTGGTATGAGAATAACAGAGGCAGAAAAAATGTCATGGCGTATTGTCACCGAGGGGTGAGAGTACCTGAGAGAGAAGGTGTTGGAGAGGTTTAGAATCTGAGAATGAAAAAGCCAGTTAGTACACCTTTATCCAACAATTTCAAATTAACAAAGGAAAAGTGTCCCAAGACACGAGGAGAGATATAATACATGTCAGAGTCCCATATTCATGTGGTTAGCGTGACAGTGTATGCAATGGTTTGCACAAGACCGAGATATTGCACATGGAGTGGGAGTTGTGGCAGTATATGAACAATCAATTAAAAGAGAAATTTGGGAGGCATGAAAGTGGATTCTCGGGTATTTGAAGGTGCTACTACACATGCATTTCATTTTGGAGGTTCAAACACTTTCTATAGGGATATGTTGATTCGAACATGGCAGGTGATAAAGGCAGCCGGAGGAGGAGCACCATGGGGTATGTTTTACTATAGGTGGAACAACAATAAGTTGGATTTTGGAAACTACAAAGGGTTATTTCACTTTCAACAAAGCGAGTATGTTCTTTGCTATAGAGGCTAGTAAAGAGATGATTTGGTTACAAGGTGTATGGAGGTGGGGAAAGAAGTAGGAGAACAACGGGTTGTACTTTGTGACAGTCGAGTGCCATTCACCTTGCAAAGAACTCAACCTTCCATTAGAAGACTAAGCATATCTGATTGAGGTACCACTTCACACGATCCGCCTTGGAAGATGGACAATTGAAGGCTGGAAAAAGATACACACTAGCGAACCACTAGCCAGACATGTTAACAAAGGGAGTAACGAGGGGAGAAAGCGAGTTCTGCTTGAACAGGTTGGTCTTCAAGAATGAGAAGATGAAAATGAAATTTGCTAGGTCCACGAAGGTTTAGAGTCTAGCATATACAACAACGGTGGAGTTATTTGAGATCAATCTCCAAGTGGGAGATTGTTGGTTGTGAGCTTGATTATCTTCACATTGAGGCCCTTGCTTTCATCCGTGTTTATACCCCATGAAGTATTTACACCCCAGAAGTATGTATTACCTCTTCACAGCGGAAGTCAGGAGAGTACCCCCTGCAATAGAGGTCCCGGGGGAGCTATCCCCGGCTGAAGAGTGCAGAGGCAGAAGCTGGCCGAGGATTGAGGAGCAAAGCCTCCTAAGCAAAAATTACCTTGTAAAAAGTATATTGTAATTTCATTGTAAATCTGGACCGTTCATTATAAGTTGCGGCTCTAGCAGTAGAGATTATGTTAGGAGTTTTCCTGACAGGAAACCCTCTTTATGAAATGTATTACGGCTATGGATGATGGTGAATATTGTGATACGAGAGAGGAGGCGTGTGAGAGAAGGAGAGGAAGTTAAAACAGGTTTTTTGTAGGTTGTATTCCTTTATTTTGTTGGATAATAACAAAAGGAAGGACTTAGCGTTTCCCGGAGTGAATGCGTAACCCTGCTTGGGTGAACCACGTAAATCGTGTCTCTCTTGTATTGTGTTTCTTACACTGGGTGAACCACGTAAATCTGTGTCTCTCTTGTATTGTGTTTCTTCTGTGTTTTGTTTCTGCATTTGTTTTATTTTATTGCTCCGCGGTCCTATTTTTCTAACATGAACAGTCTTGGTCAAGATGGCTTCTATAACTTTGTTTGTGGATTCTACCTGACCATTGTCTTGTGGGTGGTATGGAGAAGATTTACAATGTTTAATCCCATATTTCTTTGTTATCTCTTTCATCATCTTGGAAGTAAATTGAGTGCCTTGGTCGGTAACAATTTCACGAGGGACACCGAAGCGGGTAAATATGTCTTCATAGATAAATTCGACAATAGACTTTTCTGTGGCCTTGAATAGGGATTTTTCCTCTACCCATTGGTGACATAGTCCGTACAAACCAAGATATAATTTTTCCTATGGGACATGGGTGAAATTGGTCCTACAAAGTCGAGGGCCCATTTTTCGAAGGGGTTCTATCATAACTTGGGCCTACAAAGGCATTTCTTTAGATGATGTAGGTCTACCTATCCTTTGACAACTATCACAACTTCTCACATACTTGGCAACATCTTTGAAAATGCTAGGCCAATAGTAACCTGAATGTAATACCTTATGTGATGTGCGTTTGTCAGAGAAATGGCCACCACATGGTCCATCATGACAACTTTGTAGTATTTCAGGGACCTCATCCTCTCGAACACATCTACAAATAATCAATTCAGGACTCGTGCAAAAAAGATCATGACCAACCCAAGAGTAATTAGCACTCTGTGTAATAATTTTCCATTTTTCATGAGGTGACAAATGAGACGGTAACTTCCTAGTAGCCAGATAGTTTTCCATATCTGCAAACCATGGGGTATTGTCAGAAAGGGAAAAAATATGCTCATTTGGGAAACTATCATCTACAAGGATGTCATCATCCTCATTCTTTATTCGGGAAAGAAATTCAACTACTACATTATCCTTTCCAGGTCGGTCAAACACACTAATATTAAATTCTTGTAATAACAAGAGCCACCTTATCACTCGACCATTAGTTATAGGTTTATTCAGGAGGAACCTAATGGTAGAATGATTAGTGTGTACAAATACTTTATAACTTTCAATGTAATGACAAAATTTGTTAATAGCATGAACAACTGCCAAGAACTCTTTCTCCATGACTGTGTAGTTCAACTCGGCAGGGGACAAGTTCTTTCTTATAATGTAAATGGCATAGGACTATTGGTCTTCTTTCTTCCCTAATACCCCTCCTATTGCAGTGTCAGAGGCATCAATGGATATATGAAATGGGAGAGTCCAATTGGGCTCTCTAAGAATTGGTGCCACAAACAGCTTGGATTTTAGGGTTTCAAAGGCAGTTTGAAAATGCTCAGTCCAAACAAAATCAACATCTTTTATCAATAATCCAAACATAGGTGCAACAATATTTGTAAAATTTTCAATAAACTGTCGCTAATATCTGGCATGTCCAAGAAAGATTCTCACCTCTTTCTGAGTCTTGGGAGGTGGGAGTCTAATAATGACCTCAATCTTTGCAGTATCAAATTTTATTCCTTCAGATGAAACATGATGTCCTAGAACCACTCCTTTAGTTAACGACATTTTGCATTTTTCATGCCTTAATGATAGGTTCATTTCCTGGCATCTGATGAGGAATTTTTCTAAGTTGTCTAAGGCTTCCTGGTAAGTGTTTCCATAAACTGTGAAGTCATCCATATATACCTCCACACAATCATGAATAAGATCGACAAATATCCCTAATACTGCTCGTTGAAATGTGGCAGGAGAATTACACAATCCAAATGGTAAGACCCTATAGGCATAGGTTCCCCAAGGACAAGTAAAGGTAGTCTTGTCCTAGTCCTCGGGTGCTATAAGAATCTGGTTGTACCCGCTGTACCTATCTAAAACGGAGAAATACTTCTTTCAGGACAAGGTATCTAGAACTTGGTCAATGAAAGGAAGAGGAAAGTAGTCTTTCAGAGTGGCCTTATTGAGTTCTCGGAAGTCAACAAAAATTCTCCATTTCCAGGTCACTTTCTTTGGAACCATTACTAGCAGGGATACCCACTTACTATCGGAGATGGGATAGATAAATCCGACATTTAACAACTTTTGGATTTCCTCCTTGACTATGTCTTTGAGTGTTGGGTTCATCCTTCTCTGGGGTTTCCTAACAGGTGTTACTCCCCCTTGGGTGTATATATGATGGATGCATGTGTCAGGGTGTATACCCTTCATGTCAGTGTATTCCCAGGCAAATGCTCCTGATTGTTCTTTAAGTATATCTACTATCTACTAACTATTTCTGTTGGTCTGCATCTAGCCCAATGTTTATATGTAAACATTTCTCTGGACTTATCTCTTAGGGCATAGTATAAGACATGGTAGACTCATCTATTTCAAAAATAAAAGATGTCGAAGACAAAATGGATGGGTCTAATTGTTCTTTAAATTATTCCCCAAACATGTACTCAAATTGGGGAAAATACTATGGAAAATATGTACTTGTAATAGCATAAATGTATTGGTTTAGCACATTTTCTGGTGTATGCTCCTGAAGTGCCCATGCATGGTCACTTGGAAATATAGATTCTTCCCAGTATTCATTCTTGTATGGACATTCAAGCCACCATATATTCTCCATAGGTTGAGCTGGAGGGTAAATGGTGAGCTTCTGGATAGAGAGACCATTTGAGATGGTCATTTCTCCTTCTCTACAGCCAATAAATGCATTGGCTGTGGCTAGCCAAGGTCTTCCCAAAATAATAGGATGGCCTTGTGCAGGATCCTTTGACTCAATGACAAGAAAATCTACAGGGTACTCCCATGAGGCTAAAGTAACCATGACATCATCTAAAATCCCTTCAGGTATAACCCTAGTCTTCTCTGCTAATTCCAAAATGGTTGGGGTAGGCCGAAGAAGAGGTTGTAACTGTAATTGTTCCAAGGTAGTGGCAGTCATAACATTGATGGCTGCCCCTAGGTCTATGAGAGTGTTTCCAATGGAGACCTCCTTAATGGTTATAGTTACTACGAGGTTTCTTGGATTCCCATACTTTTCTATCTTTGGTTGCTCTAATATGTACTCAGAGAGTCCTCCTACCAAATGTACTATAGGAGGGTCCTTTTTCTTCCTACCTAGCTTCTTGATACACAATTATTTGACTATATTACTATAGATTGGAATGCCTTTAATGTCTTGAAGTAGGGGAATTTTGACACAAATATTTTTCAATTCATTCAAAATGTCAAATTCTAGTCGGGTGGTAGGTTTCTTGATTACCAATCAGTCTGGATAAGGAGGGACCTTCATAATTTGTGAAGGTTCATTTTGGGGAAGCTTGGGTTCTTGATTCTTTGTGATAATAACATCTTCCCACTCAATGTCATCCATGGGTTGTTGGGTGGTTTCCTCTTCTTCTTCTTCCTGGATGACTACTGAAGGTCTCTTCCTATCTAGAACTTTTCTCAATCTTAGTTGCATTTCCTGTAATGGAACATGAGTAATGACATATGTTGGGAAGACATGCATCTCAACATTGTTAAGAGGTTGAGGGGGCTTATTATTGGGGTTCGGCACTGGCTGTGCCAGTAATAGTGTCGGTTTTGCAGAGCTTTCATTTTGAAATTGGAGCGGTTGTTGTTGTGGGATAGGAGGTAAAGGTGGTGGAACAAAACCTGGCAAAGGCTATGGAGTGTTTGATGAGAATTGAGAATAAGGATGGTTGTACATAGGAATATGTGGAACTTGAGGATTTCCTTGGTTGTGTCCTCCCCTCCACCCTTGAGTCCAAGGATGTTGGTACTATGTAGACCATTTTTTCCAACCTGGTGAGTTCTGTTGTTGTTGTTGATAATAGGGTGAAACTTGAGAATGTAGATCTGGGTATGTGGGTTGATTCCTAGGCTGCCATGGCCTCCTAGGTGCATAAGAAGAATCCCCATGATCTCCACTCCTATATATGGCTAATAAACCGGGATATGATGGACATTTTTCAGTCACATGGTCTTCTGTATAGAAGCCACAAACTGAAATGTTATCTAATGGGCACTCCCTTGAGGAATGCTTCCTCCCGTATCTTGGGCAATATATGCTCATTGCTGCATTTTCCTCCTCCTGTTTCTTTTTGAGTTTAAGGGTATCCAACTAAAAACCTATTGTGCTTAGGATGTCTGTCTTGAATTTTTCTAAAATGTTCCCTATCTTTTCTCTCATGATACCACCTGAACTAACTGGTTTTAAGCTTCTATTATAAGGGTCCCGAACATTTTTTCCTGTTTTGGCTCTACTCCTTGAGTAGTTTTTACACATTTCACATATTTCAGCAAATGGTTTATAAGAGATGTCACCTGATGCCATTAGGTTAAGAACCTCTATATATTATTTTGAAATTACCTTAAGGAAAAGAGCCCTAACTGCATCCTCTAGGAGGTCATGGTATTTTGACTTCTGGGAGATATAATTAAATATTTCCATATAGTCTTCAAGGGTCTCGTCTTGTAACTATTGGACTTTAAAGATGTCATTACGAGACTCTTTGGTCTTACAGTAGTCTTGGTACTTCTTAAGAAAGATGTCTTTCATGGATTCCCAATACCTAATACTGGATTCTCCCAAACCCATGAACCATCTTAGTGCAGAGTCTTTGAGGGTAGCAGGAAAGAGTTTTAATTTCTAGGCATCTTGAACATAGTTATAGCTCCTGCACAAGATGTCAAATTCAAATAGGAAGGTGTCTGGATCTTCATTGTTTTTACCATAAAAGGTAGGCAGTGCCGAGAGAGGAATATTCTTCATGTTGACATTTGGAGTGGTGTCTAAAATCAGAAACCCGAAGGTAGTTTCGGTTTGGTTTCCAGTTTCTTCTTCCTCTCTGTGTCTGACATTGTTATGGTCCTCCTGATCATCCATATTGGCTTGGTTTCCAAAAAGAGAGTACCTAAGTGGTTTTATCTTTGAAGAGAACAAGGTTTCCCTTTGATGAAAAGGTCTTCCTATTGATTAGATGTCTGGGACTCTACTCAAGCCGATTGAGATTATTGGTGCCAAAGTTTTTATGTCAATTTGAGAGACAATTACATTGGCTAAGATACCAAACAAAAGATTCACCTATTCAGGGTCTATGATGTCTTCAAAATTAGTCCCCTGGTGGTGGTGTAAAAGCAAAGGTTGTATTGTTTGGTTCTGTGGAAGACTCGAGTGGTCTTGCCTCCTGTCCTAATATGATTGATGCTTCAATTTCTTGTTCTATAGTGCTCCCTGTGTTAGTCCCTTCAGAGACTATTTTAGCTCTTTGAGTTGAGCTAGCTCCTATTTTTCGATATCGGTCTGTGGATTTTATAAGAGGAACGTTCCTTCCCCCAAAGAGATCGGAAGGAACCTTGGTTGAAAGGTATGATTTTGATTTAATGTATCTACCTTGTGGGTCTCTAGGCCTATTCATGAAAGAAAGAAAAAAGAAAAAGAAAAAGCTACCATTTGATTCCTAG